>JAIUJO010003179.1:27500-35000 GCA_023846275.1 Vanilla planifolia | reverse complement strand
AAGATAACAATAAGAAGAAGAAGAAAAAGATGATGAAGAAGAAGAAGAAGTAGAAGATGAAGAAAAGAAGAAGTAGAAAAAGAAGTAGATGAAGAAGAGTAAGAATAAGGATAAAATAAAGAACAAAATTGTATTAGTAGAAGGAGAAGAAAACAAGAAGTAGTAGTGGGAGAAGAAGAAGAGCAAGAAGTAAAATAGATGAAGTAGAAGTAGAAGAGGAAGAAGAAGAATAAGAAGAAGTATTAGATTGAAGAAGAAGGAGAAGTATAAGTAGAAAAAGATGTAGAAGAAGCAGTGGTTGAAGAAGAAGAAGTATTAGTAGTAGTCGAAGAAGAAGAAAAAGAAGATGGAAAAAGAAGAAGAAGAAAAAGGAGAAGGAGAAGAAAAAGTAGAAGAAGAAGAAGAAAAAACAAGAAGAATAAGAAGAAGAATAAGAAGAAAAAGAAGAAGAATAAGAAGTGGAAGAAGACAAAGAAGAAGACGATGAAGAAGAAGTAGTAGTAGTAGTAGAAGAGGAAGAAGAAGAAGTAATAATAGTAGTAGTAGTAGAAGAAGAAGAAGAAGAAAAAAAAGTAGATGAAGAAGAAGAAGAAGTAGAAGAAGAAGAAAAAGAAGAAGGAGATGGTGATGGAGAACAATAGGAAAAAGAAGAGGAAGAAAAAGAAGAAGAAGAAGTAGAAGAAGAAAAAGAAGAAGAAGATGTAGAAGAAGAAGAAGTAGCAGAAGGGGAAGAGGAAGAAGAAGAGGTAGTTATAGTAGTAGTAGTAGAAGAAGAAGAAGAAGAAAAAGAAGAAGAATTAAATGAAGAAGAAGAAGAAGAAGAAGCAAAGCAAAAGAAAAGAAGAAGAAGGAGAAGAGAAAGAAGGTGAAGGACGAGAAGAAGGAGAACAGAAAAAGAAGATGAAGAACAAGAAGAACAAGAAGAACAAGAAGAAGAAAAAGAAGAAAAAGAAGTTGAAGTAGAAGAAGAAAAAGAAAAAGATGTTGAAGATAAAGAAGAAAAACAAGAAGTTTGAAGAAGTAGAAGAGGAAGAAGAAGATGATTAAGTAGTAGAAGTAGAAGAATCAAAAATGTAAAAAGAAGAAGAAGAAGAAGAAGAAGATGATGATGATGATGTTGATAATGATGATGATGAAGAAGAAAAAGAAGAAGAAGTAGAATTAGAAGAAGAACAAGAAGAAAAAGAAGAAGTAGTAGAGGAAGAAGGAGGAGAAGAAGAAGAAGAAGAAGAAGAAGAAAATAAAAAGAAGAAGAAGAAGAAGAATAAGAAGAAGAATAACAAGAAGGATAAGAGGAAGAAGAAGAAGAAGATGATGAATTAGAAGAAGAAGAAGAAGAACAAGCAGTAGAAGTAAAAGAAGAAGAAGAAGAGAAAAAAAAGAAGAAGTAGCAGTTGTAGTAATTGAAGAAGAAGAAGAAGAACAAGCAGTAGAGGTAAAAGAAGAAGAAGAAGAAGGAGAAAAAGAAGAAGAAGTAGCAGTTGTAGTAATTGAAGAAGAAGAAGAAGAAGAAGAGGAAGAAGACAAAGAAAAAGAAGAGAAGGAGAAGGAGAATAAGAAGAAGAGAAAGAAGAAGAAGAGAAGAAGTAAAAGTTGAAGAAGAAGTGAAAAAGAAGAGAAGATGAGAAGAAGAAGAAAATAAAGAAGATGAAGAAGAAGATGAAATACAATAAAAGAAGAACAAGATGATGAAAAAGAAGAAGAAGAAGAAGAAGAAGTAGAAGAAGAAGAAGGAGGAGAAGAAGAAGAGAAAAAAGAAAAACAAGAAGAACAAGAAAAAGAAGTAAAAAAAGAAGTTGAAGAAGAAGAAGAAGAAGAAGTTGGAGAAGAAGTAGAAGAAGAAGAAGACGAAGAAGAAGAAGAAGAAGATGATGATCATGATGTTGATGAAGAAGAAGAAGAAGAAGAAGAAAAAGGAGGAGAAGATGAAGAATTAGAAAAGGAACAAGAAGAATAAGAAGTAGTAGAAGAAGGAGAAGAAGAAGAAGAGGAAGAAGAAGAAGGAGAAGAGGGAGAAGGAGGAGAAGAAGAAGGACAATAAGAAGAAGAAGAAGCAGACAAAGAAGATCGAAAAAAGGAGAAGTGGAACATTAAAAGAAGTAGTAGTGCTAGTATTAGTAGTAGAACAAGTAGAACAAGAGGAAGAAGAAGAAGAAATGGAAGTAGAAGTAAAAGAAGAAGATGAAGAAAAAGATGTAGAAGAAGAAGAACAGGAACTACAACAACAAAAAGAACAAGAAGTTGTAGTAGAAGAAGAGGAAGAAAAAGAAGTAGTAGAAGACGAAGAACAAGAAGAAGAAGAAGAAAAAGAACAAGAAGATGAAGATGAAGAAGAAAAAGAGAAGTAGAACATGAAGAATAAGAAGTAGAAGAAATAGGTGAAGAAGAAGTAGAAGGAGAAGAATGAAAAAAAGTACAAGAAGAAGTAGAAGAAGAACAAAAAGATGTAAAAAAAGAAGAAGAGGTAGAAGAAGAAGTAATAGTAGAAGAAGAAGAAAAAGAAGAAGATAGAGGAGAATAAGAAGATGAAGAAGAAGAAAAAGAAGAAGTAGAAAAGAAGAAGTAGAGAGAAGAGGAAGAGGAAGAAGAACAAAAAGAAGAAGAAAAAGAAGAAGAAGAGGAAGAATAAGAAGTATTAGTAGTAGTAGTAGTAAGTAGTAGTAAAAGGAGAAGAAGAAGAAGAAGAGGAATAAGAAGAAGAAGGAGAAGAAGAAGAAAGAGATGAAAAAGAAGAAGAAGAAGAAGTTGTAGAAGAAGAAGAGGAAGAAGAAGATGATGAAGAAGAAGAATAAGAAGAAGTAGGCAAAGGGAAGAAGAAGAAGAAGAAGAAGAAGAAGTAGTAGTAGTTGTGGAAAAAGAAGAAGAAGAAGTAGTAGTAGTTGTAGTAGTAATAGTAGTATAGTAGTAGTACTAGTAGTAGCAGTAGAAGAAGAAGAAAAAGAAGATGAAGAAGAAGAAGAAGAAGCAGAAGGCAGAGAAGAAGCAAAAGAACAAGAAGAGGAAGAAGAAGAAGAAGAAAACGAAGAAATAGATGGAGAAGGAGAACAACAAGAAAAGGAAGAAGAAGAAAAAAAAGAAGAAGAAAAAGAAGAAGAAGAAGAAGAAGATGCTAAAGAAGAAGAACAAGAAGTAGAAGGAGAAGATGAAGAAGATGATGAAGAAGAGGAAAAAGAAGTAGTAATAGTAGTAATAGAAGAAGAAGAACAAGAAAAAGAAGTAGTAGTAGTAGTTGTATAAGAAGAAGAAGAAGAAGAGAAGAAGAAGAAGACAAAGAAGAAGTAAAAGAAGAAGAAGAAGATGAAAAAGAAGAAAGACTAGAAGAAGAAGAGAATAATAATAATAATAAGTAGAAATAGTAGTAACAGTAGAAGAAAAGTAGAAGAAGAAGAAGAAGTAGAAGAGATGAAGAGGTAAAAGAAGAAGAAGAAGATGAGGAAGACGAGGAAGAAGAAGAAGAAGAAGAAGAAAAAAAGAAGATGAAGAAGTAGAAAAGAAGAAGCAAATTAAAAGAAAAAGAACAACAAGGAGACGAAGAAGATGAAGTAGAAGAGGAAGGAGAAGAAGGAGAACAAGAAAAAGAAGATCAAGAGCAAGAAGAACAAGAAGGAGAAGAAGAAGAAAAAGAATTTGAAGAAGAAGAAGAAGAAGCAGAAGCAGAATAAAAAGAAGTTGAAGAAGAAGAAGAAGAAGAAGTAGAAGAAGAAGATGATGATCATGATGACGTTAACGAAGAAGAAAAAGAAGAAGAAGAGGAAGAAGAAGAAGAAGAAGAAGAAGAATAAGAAGGAAAAGAAAAGAAGAAGGAAAAGAAGAAGAAGAAGACGAAGAAAAGAAGAAGAAGAAGAAGAAGAAGAATAAGAAGAAGAAGAAGAAGAAGATGAATAATAATAAGAAGAAGAAGATGAATAAGAAGAAGAAGAAGAAGAAGTTGAAGAAGAAGAAGAAGAAGAAGAAGAAGAAAATGAAGTAGTGGTAATTGAAGAAGGAGACAAAGAAGATGAAGATGAAGAAGGGGAAGAAGAACAAGAAAAAGATGAAGAAGAAGAAAGAGAAGGAGGACAAGAAGAAAAAGAAGGAGAAGAAGAAGAAGAAGAAGAAGAAGAAGAAAAAGAAGTAATTGTAGTAGTAGTAGTAGAAGAAGAAGAAGAAGTAAAGAAGAGGAAGAAGAAGAAGACGAAGAAGAAGAAGTAGATGATGATGTTGATAATGATAAAGAAGATGAAGAAGAAGAAGCTAAAGGAGGACAAGAAGAAGAATTAGAAAAAGGAGGAGAAGAAAAAATAGTACAAGAAAAAGAAGAAGAAGAAGCAAAAGAAGAATAAGAATAAGAAGAAGAAGAAGTAAACAAAGAAGAAGAAAGAGAAAAAGAAGAAGTTGAACATGAAAAAGAATAAGAAGTGGTAGTAGTAGTAGAATAAGTAGAAGAAGAAGACACATAAGAAGAAGAAGAAAAAGAAGTAGAAGAAGAAGAAGAAGAGGAAAAAGAAGTAGAAGAAGAAGAAGAATAATAATAAGAAGTAGTAGAAGATGAAGAAGAAGAAAAAGAAAAAGTAGAAGAAGAAGAAGAAGAAGAAGAAGAAAGAAGATGAATAAGAAGAAAAAGAGAAGATGTAGAAGTAGAAGAATAAGAAGAAAAAGTAGATGAAGAAGAAGAAGTAGAAGGAGAAGAACGAGAAGTACAAGAAGAAGTAGTAGAAGTAGAAAAAGTAGATGAAGAAGTAGAAGAAGAAGTTGCTGAAGAAGAAGAAGAAGAGATAGAAGTAGTAGTATTAGTAAAAGTAATAGTAGAAGAAGAAAAAGAAGAAGGAAAAGAAGAAGAAGAAGATGGTGGAGAAGAAGAGGATGAAGAAGAAGGAAAAGAGGAAGAAGACAAAGAAGAAGAAGAAGAAGAAGAAGAAGAAGAAGAAGAAGTAGAAGAAGAAGAAGAAGAGGAAGAGGAAGAGGAAGAGGAAGAATAAGAAGAGGAAGAAGAGGAAGAGGAAGAAGACGAACAAGAAGAAGAAGAGAAGAAGAAAAGTGGAAAAGAGGAGGAAGAAGAAGAAGAAGAAGAAGAAGATGATGATGATGAAGAAGAAGAAGATAACGAGGAAGAAGAAGCAAAAAAGAAGAAGAAAAAGAAGAACAACAAGTGGTGAAGAAGAAGATGAAGAAGTAGAAAAACATGAAGCAGAAGAAGAAGAAGAAGAAGAAGAAAAAGGGATGAAGAAGAAGAAGAAGGGATGAAGAAGAAGAAGAAGAAGAAGAAGAAGAAGTAGAAAAGAAGAAGAAGAAGATAAAGATGAAGAAGAAGAACAAAACGAAGAAGAAGAAGATGCAGTAGAAGAAGAAGAAATATAATAGAAGAAGAACAAGAAGAAGGAGAAGGAGAAGAAGAAGAAAAAGAAGAAGAAGATGAAGTGAAAGAAGAAGAAGGAGAAGAAAAAGAAAGAGAAAACAAAAAGAAGAAGAAGAAGTAGAATTAGAATAAAAGAAGAAGAAGAATATTGAGAAAAAGAAGGAGAACAAGAAAAAGAAAAAGAAGAAGAAGAAGAAGAAGCAGAAGAAAAAGAAAAAGAAATTGAAGAAAAAGATGAAGAAGAAAAAGAAGTTGAAGAAAAAAAGAAGTAGATGAAGTAAAAATAAAACAAGAAGAAGAAGAATAACCAGAAGCCAAAGAAGAAGAAAAAGAAGAAGAAGAAGAAGAAGATGATGATGATGAAGAAGAAGAAGAAGAAGAAGAAGACGAATTAGAAGAAGAAGATGAACAAAAATACGAAGTAGTAGAAGAAAAAGAGAAAGAAGAGGATGAAGAAGAAGAAGTAGACAAAAAAGAAGAAAATGAGGGAGAAGAAGTGGAACTAGAAGAAGAATAAGAAGAAGTACAAGAAGTAAAAGAGAATAAGGAAGAAAAAGATGAAGAAGAAGAAGAAGTAGAAGAATAACAAGAAGAAGCAGAAAAAAAGAGAAGTAGAAAGAGAAGAAGAAAATGAAGAAGAAGAAGTAGAAGAAGAAGAAGAACTAGAAAAAGAAGAAGAAGAAGAAGGAAAAGAAGAAGAAGAAGAAGAAGAAGAAGAGGAAGATGAAGGAGGAGATGAAGAAGAAGAAGTAGAAGAATTAGAAGAAGAAGAAGTAGAAGTAGTAGTAGAAGATTAAGAAGAAGAAGATGAGGAAGTAGAGGAAGAAGAAGTAGAAGTAGTAGTAGTTGTCGTTATTGTTGTAGAAGAAGAAGAAGAAGAGAAGTAGAAGAAGGAGGAGGAGAAGAAGAAGAAGAAGAAGAAGATGAAGCAGTAAAAGAAGAAGAAGATGGAGAAAAAGTAGAAGACGAAGAAGAAGAAGAGGAAGAGGAAGAAGAAGTAGTAGAAGAAGAAGAAAAAGAAAAAGAAGTAGAAGTAGAAGTAGAAGAAGAAGAAGAAGAAGTGGAAGAAGAAGTAGATGAAGAAGAATAAGAAATAAAAGTAGAAGAAGAAGAAGAAGAAGAAGTAGAAGAAGAAGGAGAAGGAGAAGAAGAATAGGAAAAAGTTATTGAAGGAGAAGAAGAAGAACAACAAGAACAAGAAGTAGAAGAAAAAGAAGTCGAAGTAGTAGAAGAAGAAGAAGAAGAAGTACGAGAAGAAGAAGGAGAAGTAGTTGTTGAAGAAGAAGAAGTAGAAAAAGAAGAGGAACAAGAAGAAGAAGTAGTAGTAGTAGTAGAAGTTTAAGAAGAAGAACAAGAAGATTTAGAAGAAGAAGATGAAAAAGAAGAAGAAGAAGATGAAGAAAAAGCCAAAGAGGAAGAAGAAGAAGAAGAAGAAGACGGAGGAGGAGGAGGAGAAGTAGTAGAAGAAGAGGAAGAAGAAGAAGAAGAAGAAGAAGAAGAAAGTAGTAGAAGAATAACAAGAAGAAGTAGAGGAAGAAGAAGAAGAAGAAGAAAAAATAGTGATAAAAGTAGTAGAAGAAGAAGAAGAAGCAAAAGAAGAATAAAAAGTAGTGCAAAAGAAATAAAAGAAGAAGAAGAAGAACAAGAAGTAATAGTAGAAGAAGAAGTAGTAGTAGTAGTTGAAGAAGAATAAGAAGAAGAAGAAGTTGTAGAAGAAGAAGAACAATAAGAAGATGAAGAAGAAGATGAAAGAGAAGAAGAATCGGAAGAAGAAGAAGTAGTAGTAGAAGAAGAGGTAGTAGTTGTAGTAGTTAAAGAAGAAGAAGAAGAAGTGGAAGAAGAAGAAAAAGAAGAAGATTAAGATGAAGAAGAAGCTATAGAAGAAGAAGAACAACAAGAAGATAAAGAAGATGAAGATGAAGATGAAGAAGAAGAAGAAGAAGAAGAAGAAGAAATAGAAGAAGAAGAAAAGGAAGAAGAAGAAGAACAAGAACAAGAAGAGGAGGAAGAAGAAGTTGAAGAAAAAGAAGAGAAAAAGAAGAAGGAGAAGAAGAAGAAGAAGAAGAAGTAGAAAAAGAACAAGAAGAAAAATAAGAAGGCAAAGAATTGGAAGGAGGTGAAGAAGAGGAAGAAGAAGAAGGAAAAGGAGTAGATGAAGAAGAATA
>JAIUJO010003179.1:15000-22500 GCA_023846275.1 Vanilla planifolia | reverse complement strand
CGAAGAAGTAAAAGAGAAGCAGAGCAAGAAGAATAAGAAGTAGAAGAAATAGATGAAGAAGAAGAAGTAGAAGGAGAAGAAAGAGAAGAAGTGCAAGAAGAAGCAAAAGAAGAATAAGAAGATGTAAAAGAAGAGGAAGAAGAAGAGGTAGAAGAAGAAGTAGTAGAAGAAGAAGAAGAAGAAGATAGAGAAGAGGAAGAGGAAGAGGAGGAAGAAGAACATGAAGAAGAAGAAGAAGAAGAAGAATAAGAAGCAGAAGAAGAAGAAGAAGAAGAAGAACAAAAAGAAGAAGAGAAGAAGAAGAAGAGTAGAAGAAGATGAAGAAGAAGAAGAACAAGGACAAGAAGAAGAAGAAGAAGAAAAAGTAGAAGAGCAAGAAGATGAACAAGAAGAAGAAGTAGAATTAACAAAAGTAGATGAAGAAGAAGAAGACAATGAAGATGATGAAGAAGAAGAAAAAGTAGAAGAAAAAAAGAAGAAGACGAAGAAGAAGAAGAAGAAGAAGGAGAAGTAGAAGTAGAAGAAGGAGAAGAAGAAGTAGAAGTAGAAGAAGAAGACAAAGTAGAAGAGGAAGAAGAACAAGAAAAAGAAGTAGAACAAGAAGAAGAAGAGGAAATAGAAGAAGAAGTAGAAGAGCAAGAAAAAGAAAGACAAAAAATAGAAGAAGAAGAGGATGAAAAGGAAAAAGAAGAAAAAGAAGAAGAAGCTGAAGAACAAGAAGAAGGAGAAGAAGTTGTAGTAATAGTAATAGAAGATGAAGAAAAAGAAGTAGAAGTACAAGTAATAATAGTAGTAGTAGAAGAAGAAGAAAAAAAAAAAGAGGTACAAGAATAACAAAATAAGTAGATGAAGAAGAACAAGATTAAAAAGAAAAAGAATAATACAACGAAGTAAAGGAAGAAGAAGAAGAAGAAGAAGAAAAGAAGATGATGTAGTAGTAGTAAAAGAAAAAGAAGAAGTTGAAGAAGAAGAAAAGAAGTAGAAGAAGAAGAAGAAGAGTACAATAAGAAGAAGATGAAGAAGTAGTAGTAGTAGTAGAAAAAGATGAAGAAGAAGAAGAAGATGATGATGATGATGAAGAAGAAGAGGTAGAAGAAGAAGTAGTAGTAGTAGTAGAAGAAGAAGAAGAAGAAGAAAAATAATAATAATAAGAAGAAGAAGAAATAGAAGTAGAAGGAGAAGAAGAAGAAGAAGAAGAAGGATAAAGAGAAGGAGAAAAAGAAAAAGAAGAGGGAGACGATAAAGAAGAAGAAGAAGAAGAAGAAGAATAAGAAATATAAGAAGAAGGAGAAGAGCAAGAAGAAGAAGAGCAAGGAAAAGAGAAGAAGAAGAAGAAGAATAAGAAAATGAAGAAGAAGAAGCAAAAGAAGGAGAGGAAGAAGTTGAAGAAGAAGAAGGAGAAGATGTATAAGAAGAAGAACAAGAACAAGAAGAAGTAGAAGAAGAAGTGGAAGAAGAAAAAATAAGAAGAAGAAGAAGATGTAGAAGAAGAAGAAGAAGAAGAAGATGTAGAAGAAGAAGTAGAAGAAAGTAATGAAGAAGGACAAGAAGAAGAAGAAGAGAAAAAGTAGTAGAAGAAGAAAATTAAGATGTAGAAGATGATGAAGAAGAAGAAGAAGAAGATAAAGAAGTAGTAGAAGAAGAAGGAGAAGAAGAAGAAGAAGAAGAAGAACAAGAACAAAATGAAGAAGAAGTTGAAGAAGAAGAAATAGAAGAGTTAGAAGAAGAAGAAGAAGTGGAAGAAAAAAGAAGAAAAAGAACAAGAAGAAAAAGAACAAGAAGAAGAAGAAGAGGTAGAAGAAGAAAAAGTAGAAGTAGTAGTAGAAGAAGAAGAAGAAGAAGAAGAAGGAGTAGAAGAATAAGAAGAAGAAGCAGACAAAGAAGATGAAAAAAAGGAGAAGTGGAACTTGACGAACAAGAAGTAGTAGTAGTAGTCGTAGTAGTAAAACAAGTAGAACATGAAGTAGTAGTAGAAGAAGAAGAGGAAATGGAAATAGAAGTAAAAGAAGAAGACGAAGAAAAAGAAGAAGAAGAAGAAGAAGAACAACAACAACAACAAGAAAAAGAACAAGAAGTAGTAGTAGAAGAATAAGAAGAAAAGGAAGTAGTAGAAGAAGAAGAACAAGAAGAAGAAGATGAAAAAGAAGAAGAAAAATAAAATTAGAATAAGAAGAATAAGAAGTAGAAGAAATTGTTGAAGAAGAAGAAGAAATAGAAGGAGAAGAAGAAGTAGAAGAAGAACAAGAAGTAGAAGAAGAACAAGAAGATGTAGAAGAAGAAGATGAAGAAAAGATAGAAGAGGAAGAACTAGTAGTAGTAATAGAAGAAGAAGTAGAAGAAGAAGAAGACGATGGAGGAGAAGTAAAAGAAGAAAAAGAAGTAGTAGAACAAGAAGAAGAAGAAGAAGAAGAAGAAGAGGAAGATGAAGAAGAAGAGGGAGAAGAAGAAGAAGAATAAGAATAAGAAGAAGAAGAAGAAGAAGAAGAAGAAGAAGAAGAAGAACAAAAGAAGAAGAAGAGTAAAAGAAGACAAAGATGAATAAGAAGAAGAAGAAGAAGAAGAAAATGATGACAAAGAAGGAGAAGAAGAAGAAGAAGAGGATGAAGATGAAGAAGTAAAATAAGAAGAAAATGATGATAAAGAAGAAGAAAAAGAAGAAGAACATGAAGAAGTAGTAGATGAAGATGAAGAAGAAGAAGAAGAAGTAGAATTAGAAAAAGAAAAAGAAGAAGAAGGCAATGAAGATGATGATGAAGAAGAAAAAGAAGAAGAACAAGAAGAAGATGAAGAAGAAGGAGAAGAAGTAGTAGAAGAAGAAGAAGAAGACAAAGTCGAAGGGGAAGAAGAAGAAAAAAAGTAGAACAAGAAGAAGAAGAGGAAAAAGAAGAAAAAGAAGAAGAAGAGAAAGAAAATGAAAGAGAAGAAAAAGAAGAAGAAGTAGAGGACAAAAGGGAAGAAGAAGAAGAAGAAGTAGTAGTAGTAATAGTAATTGAAGATGAAGAAGAAGAAGTAGAAGAAGAAGTAGTAGTAGTAGTAATAGTAGAAGAAGAAGAAGAAGAAGAAGAAGAAGAAGAAGAAGATGTAGAAGAAGAAAAGAAGAAGAAGAAGAAGATTAAAAATAAAAAGAAGAATAAGGCGAAGTAGAGGAGAAAGAAGAAGAAGAAGAAGAAGTAGTAGTAGTAGTAGATGAAGAAGAAGAAAAGAAGTAGAAGAAGAAGAAAGAGAAAACTACAATAAGAGGGAGAAGAAGAAGTAGTAGTAGAAGAAGAAGAAGAAATTGTAGTAGTAGCAGAAGAAGAAGAAGAAGAAGAAGAAGATGAAGAAGAAGAAGAGGTAGATGAAGTAGAAGTAGTAGTAGTAGAAGAAGAAGAAGAAGAAGGAAAAGAAGAAGAAGAAGAAGATGATGAAGAAGAAGAAGTAGAAGTAGAAGAAGAAGATGATGAAGAAGAAGAAGAAGAAGAAGGACAAGGAGAAGGAGAATAAGAAAAAGAAGAGGGAGACAATGAATAAGAAGAAGAAAAAGAAGAAGAAGGAGAAGAGAAAGAAGAAGAAGAAGAAGATGAAGGAAAAGAGAAGAGGAAGAAGAATAAGAAAATGAAGAAGAAAAACCAAAAGAAGAAGTGGAAGAAGTAGAAGAAGAAGGAGAAGATGTATAAGTAGAAGAAGAAGAGGAACAAGAAGAAGAAGTAGAAGAAGAAGAAGAAGAAGAACAACAACAACAACAAAAAGAAGAACAAGATGATTATGAAGAAGAAGAACAACAACAAGAAGAAGAAAAAGAGAAGAAGTAGAAGAAGAAGATAATTAAGAAGAAGAAGTAGAAGAACAAGAAGAAGAAGAAGTAGAAGATGAAGAAGGATAAGAAGAAGAAGAAAAAAAACTGAAAAGAAGAAGAAGAAGAAGAAGTAGAAGAAGAAGAAGAAGTAGAAGAAGAAGAAGAAGAAGAAGAAGAAGATGAAGAAAAAGAAGAAGAAAGAAGAAGATGAAGAAGAAGAAGAAGAAGAAGTAGAAAAATAAGAAGAAGAAGAAGAAGAAGAAGAATAAGAATAAGAATAAGAAGAAGTAGTAATAGTTGTAGTGGAAGAAGAAGAAGAAGAAGAAGAAGAAGAAGTACACGAAAAAGAAGGAGAAGAAGAAGAAGAAGAACACAAAAAAAAAGGAGAAGAAGAAGAAGAAGAAGATGTAGAAGAAGAATAAGAAGAAGAAGAAGAAGAAGAAGAAGAAGAAAAAGAGAATGAAGAAGAAAAAGATGGAAAAGAAGAAGAAGAAGAAAAAGAGGAAGAAGATGATGAGTAATAAGAAAAAGAAGAAGAAGAAGTAGCAGTAGTAGTAGTAGAAGAAGAAGCAGAGAAGAAGTGGAAGAAGAAGCAGAGAAGAAGAAGTGGAAGAAGAAGCAGAGAAGAAGAAGTGGAAGAAGAAGAAGAAGAACATGGAGAAGAAGAAGTAGAAGAAGAAAAAGAACAAGAGGAGGAAGAAGATGAAGAACAAGAAGAAGAAGCAGAAGAAAAGAAGAAGTAGAACAAGAAGAAGAAGAAGAAGTAGAAGAAGAAGAAGGTGAAGAAGAAGAAGAAGAACAACAACAACAACAAAAGAAGAAGAAGACGAAGAAGTAGAAGAAGAAGAAGGAAAAGAAGAAGAAAGAAGAAGAAGAAGAAGAAGAAGAAGAAGAAGAAGAAAAAGAGGAAGAACACGAAAAAGAAGGAGAAGAAGAAGAAGAAGAAGAAGATGTAGAAGAAGAATAAGAAGAAGAAGAAGAAGGTGAAGAAGAAGAAGTAGAAGATGAAGAAAATGATGGAAAAGAAGAACAAGAAGAAGATGGAGAAGAAGATGATGATGAAGAATAAGAAAAAGAAGAAGAAGAAGTAGTAGTAGTAGTAGTAAAAGAAAAAGCAAAGAAGAAGATGTGGAGGAAGAAGAAGAAGAACATGGAGAAGAAGAAGTAGAAGAAGAAAAAGAGAAAGAGGAAGAAGTAGAACAAGAAGAAGAAAAGAAGTAGAAGAAGAAGAAAAAGAAGTTGTAGTTGAAGAAGAAGAGGAAGCAGAAGAAGAAGCCGAAGACAAAGAAGTAGTAGTAGAAGAAAAAGAAGATGATAAAGATGATGAAGAAGAAGAGAAGAAGAGGAAGTAGTATTAGAAGTAGTAGAACAAGAAGAAGAAGATGAGGAAGATGATGAAGAAGAAGTACTAGTCGTAGTTGTAGGGTTGGTAGGACAAGAAGAAGAAGAAGAAAAAGAAAAAGAAGAATAAGAAGTAGAAGATGATGAACAAACAAGAAGAAGAATGAGAATGAGAAGAAGATGAAGACGAAGAAGAAAAAGTAGTAGAAATAGAAGAAGAAGAAGAAGAAGAAGAAGAAGAAGAAGAAGAAGAAGAATAACTCGAAGAAGAAGAAGAAGAATAACTCGAAGAAGAAGAAGAAGAACTAGTAATAGTAGTAGAAGATGAAGAAGAAGAAGAATAAGAAAAAGAAAAAGATGAAGAAGATGAAGAAGGCAAAGAAGAAGGAGAAGAAGAAGATGAAGAAGAAGAAGTAGAAGAAAAGGATGAAGAAGATAAACTTGATGAAGAAGGAGAAGAAGAAGAAGAAGAAGAAGAAGAAGAAGAAGAAAAAGAAGAAGAAGAAGATGAAGAAGAAGAATGAGAAGTTGAAGAAGAAAAAGGAGAAGTAGATAAAGAAGTTGTAGAAGAAGAAGAAGATGAAGAAGATGAAGTTGAAGAAGGTGAAGAAGTAGAAGGAGAAGAAGAGGATGAAGAAGATATAAAAGAAGAAGAAATGAAGAAGAAGAAGAAGAAGAAAAAGAAGAAGAAGGACAGGGAGAAGGAGAATAATAAGAAGAAGTTGGAAACGAAGAAGAAGAAGAAGAAGAAGATGAATAAGAAGTAGAAGTAGAAGAAGAAGAAGAAGATGATGAAGAAGAAGAAGAAGAAGAAGAAGGAAAAGAGAAAAAGGAGAAGAATAAGAAAACAAAGAAGAAGAAGTAAATGAAGAAGAGGACGAAGTAGAAGAAGAAGAAGGAGAAGATCTATAAGAGGAAGAAGAAGAAGAAGAAGAATAAAAAGTAGAAGAGGAAGTGGAAGAGAAGAAGTAAGAAGAAGAAGAACAAGTAGAAGTATAAGAAGAAGAAGAAGAAGAAAAGAAGAAAAAGTATTAGTAGAAGAAAAAGATGAAAAAGAAAAAAAAGAAGGCAAAGAAGAGTAAGAAGAAGAAGAAGAAGAAGATGATGATGATGAATAAGAAGAAGAAGAAGAAATAGATGAAGAAGAGGAAGAAGATGTAGAAGTAAGAGTTGTAGAAGAAAAAGAGGAAGAAAGTGAAGAAGAGAAGAAGAAGAAGAAGAAGCAGTAATGGAAGAAGAAATAGTAGAAAATGAAGAAGAAGATGAAGATGGTGGAGAAGAAGAAGATGAGAAGGAAGAAGGAGAAGAAGAAGAAGAAGAAGAAGTAGAAGAAGAAGAAGAAGAAGAAGAATGAGAAGAAGAAGATGAAGAAGCTAAAGAAGAAGGAGAAGAAGAAGAAGAAGAAAAAGAAGAAAGAGAATAAGAAAAAGAAGTAGATGAAGAGGCAGAACAAGAAGAAGAAGAAAAAGAAGAAGAAGAAGAAGAAGAAGAAAAAGAAAAAGGAGAAGAAGAAGAGGGAGAAGAAGAAGAAGAAAAAATTGAAGAAGAAGAAGAAGAGAAGGAAGGAGAAGAAGTGGAAGAAGAAGAAGAAGTAGAAGAAGATGAAGAATAAAAAGAAGAAGAATAAGAATAAGAATAAGAACAAGATGAAGAAGAAGAAGAAGAAGAAGAAAAATTAGATGAAGAAGAATTAAAATAAGAAGAAGATGAAGAACAAGTAGTAGTAGTAGAAGAAGAAGAAGTAGAAAAAGAACAACAAGAACAAGAGATGACGTAAAAGAAGAAGTACAAGAAGAACATGATGAAGAAGAAGAAGAAGTAGATGAACGAGATGGAGAAGAAGTATAAGAAGAAGAAGAAGTAGAAGAAGAAGAGGTAGAAGAAGAAGAAGAAGAAGTAGTAGTAGTAGTAGTTTTGCTAGTAGAAGAGGACGAAGAAGAAGAAGAAGAAGAAGAAGTAGAAGATGAAGAAGAAGGAGAAGAAAAAGAATAATAATAATAATAATAATAATAAAATGAAAAAGAAGAAAAAGAAGAAGATGAAGAAGAAGAAGTTGTAGTAGTAGTACAACTAGAAGAAGAAGAAGTATTCTTAGTAATAGTAGTAGTTGTAGAAGAAGAAGAAGAAGAAGAAGTAGAAGTAGAAGAAGTTGAAGATGAAGAAGGGGAAGAAGAAAAAAAGAAGACGAAGGAGATGGAGAAGGAGAAGGGCAAGAAAAAGAAGTAGATGAAAAAAAACATGATGAAAAAGAAGAAGTAGAAGAACAAGAAGAAGTAAAAGAAGAAGAAGAAGAAGACGAAGAAGAAGTAGAAGAAGAAGTAGAAGAAGCAGAAATATAAAATGAAGAAGAAGAAGAAGATGATGATGATGTTGATGATGATGTT
>JAIUJO010003179.1:5000-7500 GCA_023846275.1 Vanilla planifolia | reverse complement strand
CAAGTAAAAGAAGTATCAAAAGAAGAAGAATTTTAAAAAGAAGAAGAAGAAGAAGAAAAAGAAGTAATAGAAGAGGAAGAAGATCAAGAACAAGAAGAAGAAGAAGAAAAAAGTAGTAGTAGTAAAAGAAGAAGAAGCAGAAGAAGAAGAAGAAGAAGAAGAACAAGAACAAGAAGAAGATGGAGAAGGAGAAGAAGAAGAAGACAATGATAATGATGATGATGGAAATGAAGAAGAGCAAGAGGAGGTAGAAAAAGAAATTGATCATGAAGAAAATGAAGAAGAAGAAGAGGAAGAAGAAGAAGAAGAGTAGAAGATGAAGTAGAAGAAGAAGAAAAAAAAGTAGAAGGAGAAGAAGTTGAAGTAGAAGAAGAAGAAGAAGAAGAAAAGGAAGAAAAATAAGTATAAGAAGAAGAACGACAAGAAAAAGAAGAAAAAGAAGAAGTAGTAGTAGAAGAAGAAGAAATGAAAAGATGAAGAAGAACAACAAGTGGATGAAGAAGAAGAAGAAGTTGAAGAAGAAGAAGTAGTAGAAGAAGAACAAGAAGAAAAAGAAGAAGAAGAAGAAGAAGAAGATGAAGAAGAAGAAGTGGAAGAAGGAGATAAAGAAGAAGAAAAAGGAGAATAAGAAGAAGAAGATGATGATGAAAATAAGAAGAAGAACTAGAAGAAGTAGAAGAAGAAGAAGTAGTTGTAATAAAATAACAAGAAGGAGAAGAAGAAGAAAAACAAGAATAAAAAAGTAGAAGAAGAAGAAGAAGAAGAAAAATTAGAAGAAGAAGAAGAAGAAGATGAAGATGACGAAGAAGGTGAAGAAGAAGGAGAACAAGAAGAAGGCAAAGAAGAAGAAGGAGAAGAGAAGACGAAGAAGAGGAAGAACAAGAAAAAGAATAAGAAGAAGAAGAAGATGAAGAAGAAGAAGAAGATGATGAACAAGAGGAAGAAGTTGAAGATGTAGAACATGAAGAAGAAGAAGAAGTAGAAGAAGAAGAAGAAAAAGAAGAAGAAGAAGAAGATGATGATGAAGAACAAGAAGGAGAAGAAGAATGTAAAGAAGAAGTAGTAGAAGAAGAAGATGAAGAAGAAGAAGTAGAAGTAGAATAAGATGAAGAAGAAGACGGAGAAGAAGATGATGATTAAAAAGGAAAGGAAGAAGAAGAAGAAGGTGATGAAGAATAAGAAGAATAAGAAGAAGAAGATGATGAAGAAGAAAAAGTAGTAGGAGAAGTAAAAAAAGAAGAAGAAGAAGAAGAAGAAAAAGAAAAAGAAAATGAAGAAGAAGAAGTAGAAGGAGAAGAAGATGAAGAAGCAAAAGCAGTAGAAGAAGAAAAAGAAGAAGAAGAAGAAGAAGAAGAAGAAGAAGAAGAAGAAGAAGAAGAGAAAGAAGTAGAAGGAGGAGAAGAAGAAGACTAAGAAGAAGAAGAAGGGGAAGAAGAGGAGGAAGAAGAAGGAGAAGAAAAAGAAGAGAAAGATGGAGAAGTAGAAGAAGAAGTAGGGTAAGAAGAAGAAGAAGAAGAAGAAGAATTAGAGGAAGAAGAAGAAGAGGAAGAGGAAGAAGAAGTAGTAAAAGAAAAGAAGAAGAAGAAGAAGATGAAGAATGGGAAGAAGAAGAAGAAGAAGAAGAAGAAGAAGGTGATGAAGAAGAAGAAGAAGAAGAAGAAGAAAAAGTAAAAGAAGAAGATGAACAAAAGGAAGAGTTGAAGTGGTAGTAGTAGTAGTAGTAGTAGAAGAAGAAGAAGATAAAGAAGGAGCAGAACAATTTAAAGATGGAGAAGAAGTAGAAGAAGAAGATGAAGAACAAGAAGTAATAGTAGGAGAAGAAGAAGAAGGAGAAGAAGAGGAAAAAATTAAATGAAGATGAAGAAGAAGGAGAAGAAGATGATGATGAAGAAGAAGACGAAGAAGATGAAGAAGGAAAAGTAGTAGAAGAAGTAATCGAAGAAGAAGAAGAAGAACAAAATGAAGAAGGAGAAGAAGAAGAAGATGAAGAAGAGAAGTAGAAGAAGAAGAAGAAGAAGAAGGAAAAGAAGAAGAAGAAGAAGAAGAAGAAGAAGAAGAAAAGTAGAAGAAGAAGAAGTAAAAGAAGTAGAAGAAGAAGAAGAAGAAAAAGAAGAAGAAAAACAAGAAGATGACGATGATTGTGAAAATTAAGAAGAACAAGAGGAAGAAGAAAAAGAAGATGGTGAAGAAGAAAAAGAAGAAGAAGAGTAAGACAAAGAAGTAGAAGAAGTGAAAGAAGAAGAAGAAAATGAAGAAGAAGATGAAGAAGAAATAGAAAAATATGAAAAAGCTGAAGAATGAAAAGAAGAAGAAGTTGAAGAAGAAAAAGAAGACCAAGAAGATGAAGAAGAAGAAGTAGAAGAAGGAGAAGAAGAAGAAGAACAAAATGAAGTGGGAAAAGTAGTAGAAGAAGAAGAAGAAGAAGAAGAACAAAATGAAGTGGGACAAGTAGTAGAAGAAGAAGATGAAGAACTAGAAGAAGAATAAGAAAGGAAAAAGA
>JAIUJO010003124.1:30000-32500 GCA_023846275.1 Vanilla planifolia | reverse complement strand
GAAGAATAAGAACTAGAAGAAGTAGTAATAGTAGTTGTAGTAGTTGTTGTAGTAAAAGAAGAAGAAGAAGAAGAAGCGGAGGAAGAAGAAGAGGGAGAAGAAGAAGAAGAAGAAAAAGAAAATTCAAAAGAAGAAGAAGAAGAAGTAGAAGAAGAAGAAGATGATGAAGAAGATGAAACAAAGATGGAAGAAGAAGTAGAAGAAGAAGAATAATAATAATAAGAAGAAGAAGTAGAAGAAAAAAAAGGAAAAAAAGAAAATGAAAAAAAGAAGAAGTGGAAGAAGAAGAAGAAGAAGAAGAAGAAGAAGAAGAAGGAGGAGAAGGAGAAGAAGAAGAAGAAGAAGAGGAAGAAGAAGAAGAAAAAGAAGAAATAGAAGTTGGAGAAGAAGAAATAGAAGAAGAAGAAGGGGAAGAACAAGAAGAATTAGTAGAAGAAGAAGAAGAAGAAGAAGGAGAAGAAGAAGAAGAGTAAGAACAAGGAAGAGAAGAAGAAGTAGAAGAAGAAGAAGAAAAGGAAGAAGAAAAAGAAGAAGTAGAAGATGAAGAAGAAAAAGAGGAAGAAAAAGAAGAAGAAGAAGAAGAAAAAACAAAAGAAGAAGAAGAAGAAGTAGTAGTAGTAGTAGAAGAAGAAGAATATGTAGAAGAAGAAGAATAGAAAGAAGAAGAAGAAGAAGAAAAAGAAGAAGAAGAAAAGGAAGAAGAAGAAGAAGAAGAAGAAGAAGAAGAAGAGAAGAAGAAGAAGAAGAAGAAGAAGAAGAAGAAGAAGAAGAAGAGGAAGAAGAGGAAGATAATGAAGAAGAGAAGAAGAAGAAGTAGGCGAAGAAGAAGAAGAAGTAGAAGAGGAAGATGAAGAAGAAAAAGTTGAAGAAAAAGAGGAAGAAGAAGAAGAAGAAGAAGAAGAAGAAGAAAAAGTAGCAAAAGAATAAGAAGATGAAGAAATAGTAGAAGCAAAGGAAGAAGCAAAAGAAGAAGAAGAAGAAGAACAAGAAGAAGAAGGAGATGAAGAAGAAGAAGGTGAAGAAGAAGAAGAAGAAGAAGAGGAAGAAAATGAAGAAGAAGAAGAAGATGATGATGAAGAAGAAGTAGAAGAAGAATAATAATAATAATAATAAGAAGAAGAAGAATGAAAAGAAGAATAAGAAGAAGAAGAAAAGAAGAAGATATAGAAGAAGAAGAATAAGTAGGAGAAGTTGAAGAAGAATGAGAAGAAGAAGAAGAGGAAGAAGAAGCAAAAGAAGAAGAAGAAGAAGATGAACAAGGAGAAAAAGAAGAAGATGAAGAAGGTGTGGAAGAAGAACAAGAAGAAGAAGAGGAAGAAGAAGAAGAAGAAGAAGAAGAAGAACAACAACAACAAGAAGAAGAATAAGAAGAAGGAGAAATAAAAGAAGAATAAGAAGAATAAGATGATGATAATAAAAATGATGAAGAAAAAGAAGAAGAAGAGAACAAAGAGAAAAAGAACTAGAAGAAGTAGTAATAATAATTGTAGTAGTTTTTTTTTGTAGTAAAAGAAGAAGAAGAAGAAAAAGAGGAAGAAGAAGAGAGAGAAGAAGAAAAAGAAGACTTAAAAGAAGAAGAAGAAGAGGAGGAGGAAGAAGAAGAAGAAAGACAAGAGGAGGAAGAAGAAGAATAAGAAGAATAAGAAGAGGAAGAAGTAGAAGAAGAAGAAGGCAAGAAAGAGAAAGAAAAGAAGAAGAAGAAGAAGTGGAAGAAGAAGCCAAAGAAGAAGAAGAAGTGGAAGAAGAAGCCAAAGAAGAAGAAGAAGAAGAAGAAGAGCAAATAGAAGTAGAAGAAGAGGAAGAAGGAGAAGAAGAAGAAGAAGAAGATGAGGAAGAAGTAGAAGAAGAAGAGAAAGAACGAAAAGAAGAAGAAGAGGAAGAAGAAGAAAATGGTGAAGATGATGTAGAAGAAGAAGAAGAAGAAGTACAAGAAGAAGAAGAAGAACAAGAAGAAAAATAAGAAGAAGAAAAACAAGATGATGATGAAGACGAAGAATAAAACACAGAAGATTAAGAAGAACAAGGAGAAGATGAAGAAGACAAAGAAGAAGAAGATGGTGACCAAGAAGAAGAAGAACAAGAAGTAGATCAAGAAGAAGAAGATGAAGAAGAAGAAGAGGAAGATAAAGTAGAAGAAGAAGAAGAAGAAGGAGAAGAAGAAGAGGAAGAAGAAGAAGAAGTAGAAAAGGAAGAAGAAGAAAAAGAAGGAGAAGAAGTAGAAAAAGAAGAAGAAGAAGAAGAAGAAGTAGAAGAAGAAGAAGAAAAAGAAAAAGAAGCAGAAGCAAAAGAAGAAGAAGAAGAAGAAGCAGAAGAATTAGCAAAAGAAGATGAAGAAGATGATTATAAAGAAAGAGCAGGAGGAGGAGGAAAAGAAGAAGAAGAAGAAGAAGACGAAAAAGAAGAACATGGGGAAATAGAAGAAGAAGAATAAGAAGAAGAAGAAGAAGAAGAAGTTGATGATGATAAAGAGAAAGGAGATGAAGAATAATAAGAAGAAGAG
>JAIUJO010003124.1:20000-22500 GCA_023846275.1 Vanilla planifolia | reverse complement strand
TTCCTCTTCTTCTTCTTCCTTTACTTCCTCTTCTTCTATTTATTCTTCTTTCACTTCTTCTTCTTCCTATTCTACTTCATCTTCTTCATCATGGTCATCATCATCTTCTTCTTCTTCTTCTTCTTCTTCTTCCTATTCTTCTTCATCTTCTTCATCATGGTCATCATCATCTTCTTCTTCTTCTTCTTCTTCTTCTTCTCCTTCTTCTTCTTCTTCTTCTTCACTTTTTTCTTCTTCTTCTTCCTCTTCTTCTTCTTCTTCTTCTTCATCTACTAATACTACTGCTACTTCCCCTTCTTCTTCATCTTCTTTTTCCTCTTCTTCATCTTCTTCTTCATCATAATCATCTTCTTCTTCTACTTCTTCTTCTTCTTTTGTCTTTTCTTCACCATCATTATCATCATCATCTTCTACTTCTTCTTCTTCTTCTTCTTCCTCTCCTAATTGTGCTTCTTCTTTCTCTTCTTCTACTTCCTCTTCACCTTTTTCTCCTCCTTTTTTCATCTTTTTCTTATACTTCTAATTATTTGTCTACTTCTTCTTGTTGTTTTTCTTCTTCTTACTGTAGGACTTCTTTTACTTCTTCTTTTTCTTCTTCTTCATCTTCATCTTTTCCTTCTTCTTCTTGTTCTGCTACAACAACTTCTTCATTTTATTCTTTTTCTTCTTCTTCTTCTTCTTCCCCTCCAACTTCTACTGCTTTTTCTACTTTTTGTTCATCATCATCATCTTCTTCTTCTTCTTCTTTTTCTTCTTCTTCTTCTCCTTCTTCGTCATCCTCTTCCCTATCTTCTTCTTCTTCCTCCTCTTTTCCTTCTTCCTCTTTTTCTTCTTTGCATTGTTCTACTTCTTCTTCTTTTTCCTCTTATTCTTCTTCTTATTCTACTCCACCTCTTTCTTCTTCTTCTTCTACTTCATCTTCTTCTTCCACTTCTTCTTTTCTTCTTCTTCTACTTCTCCTTCTTCTTCTTCTTTTTCTTCTTTTTCTTCATGTTCTTATTTTTCTTCTTCTACTTCTTCTTCTTCTTCTCTTCTTCTTCTTCTTCTTCTTCCTCTTTTGTCTTCTTCTTCCTATTCTTCTTCTTTTGTCTTCTTCATCTTCATGTTCTTCTTCTATTTCTTCTTCTTCTTCAACTTCTTCTTTATCATCATCATCATCTTCTTCTTCTTCTTCCCCTTCTTCTTCACCTTTTCTTCTCCTTCTTCTCCTTCTTCATCATCTTCTTCTTCTTCTTCATCTTCTTCTTTTTGTTGTTCTTCTTCTTCTCCTTCTTCTCCTTCTTCTTCTTCTTCTTCTCTTTCTTCTCCTTCTTCTTCTTCTTCTATTACTTCTTCTCTGTCTTCTACTTCTTCATCATCATCTTCCTCTTCTTCTTCTTTTTCTTCCTCTTCTTTAGCTTCTTCTTCTTCTTATTCCAGTTCTTCTTTTTCTTCATCTGTATCTTCTTCTTCTTCATCATCTTCATCTTCTTCTTCTTCTTCTTATTTATCTTCTTCTTTTCGTCATGCTCTTTTTTTGGTCTTCTTCTTCTTTATTGTCTACTACCTCTTCGACTTCTTCTTCCTCTTCTTCCTCATGGTTGTCTTTGTCTTACTCTTCTTCTCCTTCTTCTTCCTCTTCCTCACCATCTTCCTCTAATTCCTCTTCTTTTTTTCTTTTCCTTCCTCTTCTTCTTCTGCTTCTCCTTCTACTTCATTTTCTACTTCTTCTTGTCGTCCTTCTTCTTCTCCTTCCTCTTCTCTGCCTCTTTCTTCTTCTTCTTCTTCTTCTTCTTCTTCTTCTTCTTGCTCTTTAACCTCTTCTTCATCATCATCATCATCATCTTCTTCTTCTTCTTCATTTTCTATTGCTTCTCCTTCTTCTTCCTCTTCCTCTTCTTCTTCTCATTCTTGTTCATCTTCTTCTTCCTCTTGTTCTTCTTCATCTTCTTCTTCTATTTGTACTTATTCTTCTTCATCCCCATCTTCTTCTTCTTTTTCTGCTTCTTCTTTTTCATCTTCTTCTTCTGCATCTTGTTCTTATTATTCTTCTTATTTTAATTATTCTTTTTATTATTATTATTATTAATATTCTACTTCTTCTTCTACCATTTCTTCTTCCTTTTCTTCTTTTTTCCATTTCTTCTTCTTCTTCTTCTTTGTTTTCTTCAGCTTCTACTTTTTCATTTTCTTCCTCTTATACTTCTTTTTCTCCCTCCCATTTTTCTTCAACTTCTTCTTCTTCTTCTTCTACTTCTTCTTATTCTAGTTCTGCTTCTTCTTATTCTTCTTATTCTTCTTCTTCTACTTCTTCTTCTTCTTCTTCTACCTCATCTTCTACTTCTTATTCTTCTTCTTCTTCTTCTACTTCTTCTTAGTTTTCTTCTTCTTTTTTTCTTCTTCTTCTTCTTCATCCTCTCCTTCTTCTTCTTTTTCTTTTCTTTTTGTTCTTTTTCTTCTTCTTCTTCGTCTTCTTCTTCTTCCTCTTCTTCTTCTTTGACTTCTTCTTATTCCACTTCTT
>JAIUJO010003124.1:0-10000 GCA_023846275.1 Vanilla planifolia | reverse complement strand
CATCTTCTTGTTCTTCTTCCCCTTCTTCCTCTTTTTCTTCCTGTCTTCTTATTCTTCTTTTTCCACTTCTTCTTCTTCTTCTTCTTTGTCTTTCTTCTTTTCTTCTTCCTCTTCAACCACTTCTTCTTCTTCTTCTTCCTACTCTTCTACTTTTTTTTTCTTCTTTTTCCTCTTCTTCTTCTTCTTCTTATTCTTTTACGAATTCTTCTTCTTCTTCTTCGACTTCTTCTTCTTCATCTCCTTTTTCTACTTCTTCTTATTCTTCTTCTTCTTCTTCCTCTTCTTCTTCTACTTCTTCTACTACTACTTTTTGTTCTTCTTCTTCTTCTTCTTATTCTACTTCTTCTTGTTACACATCTTCTTCTACTTATTCTTCTACTTCTTGTTGTTCTACTACTTCTTCGTTTTCTTTCTCTTCTTCTTCTTTTAATATATTTGTTCTTCTTCTCCCACTTCTTCTTCTTCCTCTTCTTCTCCTTCTTCATATTCTTCTTCTTCTTCTTCTTCTTCTTCTTCTTCTTTTTCTTGTTCCACTTCTTCTTCTTATACTTCTTCTTTTCCTTCCTCTTTTCAACTTCATCTTCTACAACTTCTTCTTTTTCTTATTTTCCTATTCTTCTTCTCCTTTTTCTTCTTCCTCCTCTACTTTGTCTTAGTCCTTCTTCTTCTACTTCTTCTTCTTATTTTTCTTATTTTTCTTCTTCCCCTTCTTCTTTTGATTGTTCTTCTTCTTCTCCTCCTTCAACTTTTTTTCTTCTTCTTCTTCCACTTCTTCTTCTTCTTCTTCTTCTTCTACTACTACTACTATTACTACCACTACTTTTTCATTTCTTCTTCTACTTCTACTCTTCTTCTTCCTCTTTTTCTTCTTCTCCTTCATGTTTATTTTCTTCTCCTTCTACTTTTTTCATCTTTCTTTTCCTCTTCTCCCGTTCTTCTTCATCTTCTTCTTTTTCTTCTTTGTCTTCTTTTTCCTCTCCTTCTTCCTCTTGATTTTCCTATTCTTATTCCTCCTCCTGTTCTTCTTCTTCCTCTTCTTCTTCTTCATCTTCTTCTGCATCACCTTCTTCATCATCTTCTTCTTCTTCTTCTTCCTCTTCTTCTTCTTCTTCTTCTCCTTTTCCTTCATCTACTTCTCTTTCTTCTTCTTCTTCTTCCTCTTCTTTTTCTTATTCTTTTCTCTTCTTCTTCTTCTTCATTTTCTTCATCTTCTTCTTCTTAATCATCTTCCTTCTCCTCTTCTGCTTCTTCTTCTTCTTCTTCTTCATCTTCTTCTTCTTCTACTTCTTCTTATAGATCTTGCTCTTCTTCTTCTTCTTTTCTTCTTCTTCTTCTTCTTCTTCTTCTTCTTCTTCTTCTTCTCGTTCTTCTTCTTCTTCCTCTTCTTCCTCTTCATCTTCTTCTTATTCTTTTTCTTCTTCCTCTTCTTCATTTTCTTCATCTTCTTCTTCTTAATCATCTTCCTTCTCCTCTTCTGCTTCTTCTTCTTCTTCTTCTTCTTCATCTTCTTCTTCTTCTACTTCTTATAGATCTTGTTCTTCTTCTTCTTCTTTTCTTCTTCTTCTTCTTCTTCTTCTTCTTCTTCTCGTTCTTCTTCTTCTTCCTCTTCTTCCTCTTCATCTTCTTCTTCTTCTTCTTCTTCTCCTTCTTCTTCTTCATTATCATCTTCCTCTTCTTCTTGCTCTTCTTCTTCTTCATCGTCTTCTTCTTCCTCATCTTCTTCTACTTCTTCTTTGTTAACTTCTTTTCTTTTTCAAATTTCTTTTATTCTTCTTCTTCTTGTTCTGCTTCTTTTTTCTCCCTCGTCTGCTACTTTTTCTTCTTTTCTTCATCATCTCCTTCTTCTTCTTCTTCTTCTTCTTCCTCTTCCTATTCTTACACTTCTTCTTCATATTCTTATTTTTTTTCTTGTTCTTGTTCTTCTTCTTCTTTTTCTTCTTCTAATTTTTCCTCTTCTTGTTTTTCTTCATCTTTGTCCTCTTCTTCTTCTTATTATTTTTCTTATTCTTCTTCTTCTTCTTCTAGTTTAGGTTCTTCATCTCATTCATTTGCTTTTCTTTTTACTCTCCTTCTTCTTCTCCTTCTTCTTCTTCCTCTTCTTCTTCTTCCACTTTCTTTTGCTTCTTCTTCTTCTTCTTCTTCCACTTCGCCTTTTACTTCTTCTTTTTCTTTTTCTTCTTTTACTTCTTCATTTTCTTTTTCTTCTTTTTCTTTTTCTTCTTCTTAGTCTTCCTCTTCTTCTTCTTCTACTCTTCTTGTTCTTCTTCTTCTACTACTTATTCTTCTTCTTCTTCTTCTTCATCACCATGATCATCATCATCATCATTATCTTCTTCTTCGTCATCATCATCATCATCTTCTTCTTCTACTCCTCCTTCTCCTTCTTCTTCTTCTTCTCCTTGATCTTCTTCATCTTCTTCTTCTTATTCTTCTTCTTTTCCTCTTCTTCTTCTTCGTCTTCTTCCTTTTCTTCTTCCTTTCCTTCTTCTTTTTTCCTTCCACTTCTTCCTCTTCTTCTTCTTCTTCTTCTTCTTCTTCTACTACTACTTTGTTTTCTTTCTCTTTTTCTTCATCCTCTACTACTTCTTCTTCTTTGTCTTCTCTTCTTCTCCCACTTCTTCTTCTTCATCTTCTTCTCCTTCTTCTTCAAATTGTCCTTCTTCTTCTTCTTCCACTTCTTCTTCTTTTTCTTCTTCTTCTTCTTCTACTACTACTCTATTTTTTTTTCTTTTTTTCTTCTTCCTCTACTTCCTCTCTTCTTCTTCTTCTTCGTCTTCTTCTTCTTCTCCCACTTCTTCTTCTTCCTCTTCTTCTCCATCTTCAAATTGTCCTTCTTCTTCTCCTTCTTCCACTTCTTCTTCTTCTTCTTTTTGTTCCTCTTATTTAACTTCATCTTCTTCTACATCTACTTCTTCTTCTTCTTATCTTCCTCTTCTTCTTCTTAGCATTCTTCTTGTTCTTCTTGTTCTTCTTGCTTTTCTTTGTCTTAATCCTTCTTCTTCTTGTTTTTCTTCTTCTTATTCTTCTTCTTTCTCTTCTTCTTTCGATTGTTCTTCATCTTTTTCTACTACTCTTTCCACTTTTTTCTTCTTCTTCTTCTTCTTCTACTACTACTACTACTACTACTTTTCTTTTTCTTCTTCTTCTCCTTAATGTACTATTTCTTCTTCTTCTGCTTCTTTACCTTCCTTTCCTTCTTTCAACCCTTTTTCTTCTTTTTCTTCTTCTTTTTCTTCATCCTTTTTTTCCTCTTAATCTTCTTCTTCATTTTCCTATTCTTATTCCTCCTCCTATTCTTCTTATTCTTCTTCTTCTTCTTCTTCTTCTCCTTCATCACCTTCCTCTTCTTCTTCAACTTTTTCTTCCTCCTCCTCTTCTTCTTCTTCTTCATATTCTTCATTTTCTTCTTCTTCTTCTCCTTCTTCTTAATCTTCTTCCTTCTCCTCCTCCTCTTCTTCTTCTTCTTCTTCATCTTTATCTTCATCTTCTTCTTCTTCTTCTTCCTCTTCTTTCTATTCTTCATCATCTTCTACTTCTTATAGTTCTTCTTGTTCTTCTTGTTCTTCTTTTCTTCTTTTTCTTGTTCTTCTTGTTCTTCCACTTCTTCCTCTTCATCTTCTTCTTCCTGCACTTCTTCTTCTTCTTCTTCTTCTTCTTCTTCTTTTTCTTCTTCTTCTTCTTCTTCCTCTTCCTCATCTTCTTCTTCTTCTTCTTCTTCTTCTTCTTCTCTTATCTCTTCTTCTTCTTGTTCCTCTTCTTCTTCTTCTTCTTCTTCGTCCTCTTTTTCTTCTTCTGCTTCTTCATCATCCTCTTTTTCTTCTTCTTCTTCTACTTCTTCTGCTTCCTATTCTTCTTCTTCTTCTTCTTCTTCTTGTATTCCTTCCTTTTCTCCAACTTCATCTTCTTCTTCTCCTTCTTCTTCTTCTTCTTTTTCTTCTTATTCTTATTCTTCTTCTCCCTCCTCTTCCTTGTCTTACTCTATCTTTTTCTTTTTCTTCTTCTTCTTCCTCTTCTTCTTCTAATTCTTCATCTTCTTATTCTTCCATTTCTTCTTCTTCAACTTCTTCTTCTTCTTCTTCTTCTTGCTCTTCTACTACTACTACTACTACTACTATATTTTCTTCTTTTTCTTCTTCTTCATCTTCATCAAGTTCTTTTTCTTCTCCTTCTAATTCTTCATCTTCCCCTTCTTTTTCCCCTTCTTCTACCTCTTCTTCTTCCTCTTCTTTGTTTTCTCTTTCCTCTTCTTCATCTTCTTTGTCCTCTCCTTCTTCTTCTCCATCTTGCTCTTCTTGTTCCTATTGCTCCTCTACTTCTTCATCCTCTTCTTCTTATCCTTCATCTTCTTCTTCTACTTCTTCTTTATCTTTTTCTTCTTCTTCCTCTTCTTCTTCTTCTTCTTCTTCTACTTCTTCATCTTCTTTTACTTCTTCTTCCCCTTCTTCTTCTTCTTTTTCTTCCTCTTCTTCTTCATCTACTTCTCCTTTTACTTTTTCTTCTTCAACTTCTACTTCTTCTACTTCTTCTTTTTCTTCTTCTTCTTCTTCTTATTCTTTTACTTCTCCTTCTTCTTCACCTTCTTCTTCTTCGTCTTCCTTTTGTTCTTCTCCTTCATCATCATCATCTTGTTCTTCTTCATCTTCTTCTTCTTCTTTTTCTTCTTCTTCTTCGTTTCTTCTTCTTCTTCTACTTCTTCTTCTACTTCTTCTTCTTCTTCATCTTCTTCTACTTCTTCCTCTTCTCCTTCTTCATTTTCTTCTTCATCATCTTCTTGTTCTTCTTCTTCGTCTTCTTCCTCCTCATCTTCTTCTTCTGCCTCATCTTCTTCTTCTTTTTCTTTTTTCTTTCCTTCTTCTTCTTCTTCATCGTCTTCTACTTCTTTTCTTCTTCTTCTTCTTCTTCTCCTCCTCCTCCTCCTTCTTCTTCTTCTTCTTCTTCTCCTTCTTCCTCTTCCTCTACTTCTTCTTCTTCCTATTCCTTTTCTTCTTCTTTGTCCTCTTCTTCTTCTTATTCTTCTTTATCTTTTTGTTGTTCTTGTTCTTCATCTCCGTCTTTTACATTTTCTTCTTATTCTACTTCTTCTTCTTCTTCTTTTGCTTCTTCTGCTTCTTCTTTTTCTTTTTCTTCTTCTTCTTCTTCTTCTTCATCTTCTACTTCTCCATCTACTACTTCTTTTTCTTCTTTTTCTACTTCTTCATTTGGTTTTTCTTCTTTTCCTTTTCCTTCTTCTCTTTTCTTCATCTTTTTCTTCATCATGTTCTTCTTCTTCTTCTTCTTCTTCTGTCTTCTTCTTCCTCTTCTTCTTCCTCTTCTTCTTCTTCCCCCTTTTTTTTTTCCCTTCTTCTTCATCTTCTTCTTCTTCCTCTTCATCTTCTTCTTATTCTTCTTCTTCTTCTTCTTCTTCTTCTTCTTCTACTTCTTCGTCATCTTTCTCCTCCTCTTCTTCTTCTTCTTCTTCTTCTCCTTCTTCTTCTGCTTCTTTATCATCTTCTTCTCCTTCTTCTTCTTCTTCTTGATCATAACTTCGTCTTCTTCTTCTTCTTCATTTTATTTGTCTTTCTTCTTCTTCATCATCTTCTTCTTCTTCTCATTCTCCCTCTTCTTCTTCTTCTTCTTCGTCTTCTTCTTCTTCTTCTTCTTCTTGTTCGTCTTCTTCTTCTTCTTTTTCTACTTCTTCTTCTGCTTCTTCTTGTTCTTCTTCTTCTTCTTGTTCTTGTTCTTCTTTTTCTTCTTCTTCTTCTTCTTCTTTTTCTTGTTCTTTTTTTCTTGCTCTTCTTCGTCTTCTTCTTCTTTTGCTTCTGCTTCTACTACTTCTACTTCATCATCGTCATAATCTTCTTCTTCTTCTTTTTCATCATCTTCTTCTTCTTCTTTGTCATGTTCTTCGTCCTCTTCTTCTTATTATTTTTCTTATTCTTCTTTTTCTTCTTCATCTTCTTCTTCTTCTTCAACCTCTTCTTCTTCTTTTTCTTCTTCTTTTCTTCTTCTTTTTCTTCTTCTTCCTCTTCTTCTTCTTTCTCTTCTTCTCTTTCTTCTTCTTCTTCTTCTTACTTTTCTTCCTTATCTTCTTCTTCTTCTTCTTCTTCTTTCTCTTCTTCTTGTTCTTCTTATTCTTCTCCTTCTTCTTCCTTATCTTCTTCTACTTCTTTTACTTCTTCTACTTCTTCTTCTTCTCCTCCTTCTTCTCCTTCTTTTTCCTTTCATTCTTCTTCTTGCTCTTTGCTTCTTCTTCTTCTGCTTCTTCTTCTTCCTTTTCTTCTTTTTGTTACTCCTCTTCTTGTTTTCTTATTCCTCTTCTTCTTTCTCTTCCTCTTCTTCTTCTTCGTCTTCATATTCTATTCCTACTTCGCTTTGTTCTTTTGCTTCTTCTTCCACCTCTTTTTCTTCTTCTTCTTCTTCTTCTTCATCTTCTTCAACTTCTTATTCTGTTTCTTCTTCTACCTCTTCATCTTCTTCTTCTTCTTCTTCTTTTCTTCTTCTTCGTCTTATACTTCTAATTCTTCTTCTTCTTCTTCTTTTTCTTCTTCTTCTTCTTCTCCTCCTCCTCATCCTCTTCTTCTTCTTCTTCTACTTCTTTTACTTCTTCTTCTTGTTCTTCCTCTTCTTCTTCTTCTTCTTCTTCTACTACTACTGCTAATATTTATTATTATTATTATTATTATTCTATTTTTTCTTATTTTACTTCTTCTACTTCTTCTTCTTCTTCTTCTTCTTCTTCTTCTTCATTGAATTATTTGTCCTCTCTTCTTCTTTTTATTTTAGTTCTAATTTTTCTTCTTCTTCTTCTTCTTCTTCTTCTGCTTATACTACTTGCTCTTCTTCTCTCTCTTCCTACTCTTCCTCTTCCCCTTCTTCTTCTTCTTCTTCCACTTCTGTTCTTCCTTTTCTTCTTCCTCTACTTCTATTTCTTCTTCTTCTTCTTATTATTATTATTATTCTTCTTCTTCTACTTCTTCTTCAACTTCATCTTCTTCTTCTTCTTCTCTTTCTCCCCTTCTTCTTCTTTTCTTTCTTCTTCTACTTCTAATTCTTCTTCATCTTCTTTGTTTACTACTTCATCAATTTGTTCTACTACTACTTCTTTTTCTTCTTCTACTTCTTCATCTTCATCACCATCTTCTTCTTCCTCTTCTTCTTATTCTTCAACTTCATCTTCTTTTTTTTTCTTCTTCTTTTTCTTGTTCTTCTTCCACTTCTTCTTATTTTTCTTTTATCTCTTTTCCTTCTACTTCTTCTTCCTCTTCTTCTCTTCTTTTTCTTCCTCTTCTTCTATTATGCTTGTTATTCTTCTTCTTCTTCATCTCCTTCTTTTTCAACTTCTTGTTCTTCTACTTCTTCTTCTTCTTCTTCTTCTTCATTTTTTGCTTCCTCCTTCTCCTCGTCCTCCTCCTCGTCCACTTCTTCTTCTTCTAATTCTTCTTCTTTGGCCTTCTTCTTCTTCTTCAACTTTTCTTGTTTTTCTTCTTCTTCATCATCATCTTCTTCTTCCTCATCATAATAATCATTGCCACCTTCTTCTTCTTCTTCTTCTTCTTTTTTCTTCATTTCCTCCTCTCTTCTTCTTCTTCTCCTTCTCCTTCTTCTTGTTTTTCTCTTCCATTTCTTCTTCTTCTTCTTCAACACCTCTAACTTCTTCTTCTTCTACTACTACTACTTCATTTTATTTTTTTCCTTCATCTTCTTCATCATCTTCTTCTTCTTGTTATTCATCTTCGTCTTCTTTTATTTCTTCTTCTTCTTCTTCTTCTTCTACACTCTTCTTGTTCTTCTACTTCTTCAAATTCTTCACCTTCTTATTCTTTTTCTTCTTCTTCTTCTTCATCATCTTCTTTCTCTTCTTCTTCTTCTTCTTCTTCTTCATCTTCTTTCTCTTCTTCTTCATCTTCTTTCTCTTCTTCTTCTTCTTTTTCTTCAACTTCATCCACTTCTCCTTCTTCTTCTTCTTTTCCTTCTTCCCCTTCTTGTTTTTCTTCTCGTTCTTCTTCTTCTTCTTCTTCTTCTTCTTCTTCTTCTTGTTCTTAACTTCTACTTCTTCTTCTTCTTCTCTTTCTTCTACTTCTTCGTCTTCTTCTTTTTCTTCTGTTTCTTCTTCTTCGTCTTCTTCTGTTTCTTCTTCTTCGTCATCTTCTTTTTCTTCTTCTTCTACCTCTTCTTTTTCTTCTTCTTCTTCTTCTTCTCCTTCTTCTTCTTTTCCACTTCGTCTTCTTCTTCTTCGTCTACATCTTCTACTTCTACTTCTTCTTATTCTTCATCTTATTATTTTTGTTATTATGATTATTATTGTTGCTCTTCTACTTCTACAACTACTTTTTTATTTTTTTTCTTCTTCTTTTTAATGTTCTTTTTCTTCTTCTCCTTCTTCTTCTTTTTCTTCATCTTCTTCTTCTTTTGCTTCGACTTCTACTTCTTCTACTTCATCCTCTTCTACTTCATCATCATCATCATCTTCTTGTTGTTCTTCTTCTTCTTCATCTCCTTCTTCCTCGACATCTTCTTCATCTTCTTCATCGTGTTCTTCATCCACTTCTGCTTCTTATTTTTCTTCTTCTTCTTTTCCTTCTTTTTCTTCTTCTTCTTCTTCTTCTTCTTCTTCCTCTTCTTCCTCTTCTTCTTTTTTTCTTCTTCCTCTTCTTGTTCTTTTTCTTGTTCTTCCACTCCTTCCTCTTCTTCCTCTTCTTCTTCTTTTTCTTCTTCAACTTTTTCTTCTTCTTCTTCGTCATCTTCTTCTACTTCTTCTTCGACTTCTTCTTTTTGTTCTTCCTCTTCTTCTTCTTCTTCCGCCTCTTCTTCTTCTTCCTTTTCCTCTACTTCTTCATTTTCTTCTTCTTCTTCTTCTTCTTCTTGTCCTTCTTCTTTCTCTTCTTCTTCTTTTCTTCCTCTTCCTTTACTTCTTCTTCTTCTTCCCATTCTTCTACTTCTTCCCCTTCTTCTTCTCCTTCTTCTTCTTCCTTTTGTTCTGCTTTTTCTTATTCTTCTTCTTATTCTGCTTCTTCTTCTACCTCTTCTTCTTTTTCTTTTTCTTCTCCTTCTTATACTTCTTCTTCTTTCCCTTCTTTTTCATCATCTTCTCCTTCTTCTAATTCTTCTTCTCCTTCTTCGTCTTCTTCTTCTAACTCCTTTTCTTCTTCTCTCCTCCTCCTCCTCCTACTTCCTCCCCTTTTCTTCTTCTTCAACTTCTTTCTCTTCTACTTCTTCTTCTTCTTCAAGTACTACTGCTTCTTCTTCATCTTCTTCTTCTTCTTCTTCTTCTTATTCTGCTTCTTCTTCTACTACTTTTTCTACTTCATCTTATTATTATTATTATTCTTATTCTTCCTCATCTTCTACTGCAATGACTACTACTACATCTTCATTTTGTTTTTTTTCTTCTTCCCTTTCTTCTACTCCTACTTGTACTTCTTTTTCTTCTACTTCTTATTCATCATCATCATCTTCTTCGTCTTCTTCTTCTTCATCTTCTTCTACTTCTTCTCTTTGTTCTTGTTCTTTGTCTTCTTCTTCTTCTTCGTCCTCTTCTTCCTCTTCTTATTCTTCTTCTTCTCCTTTTTCTTCTTCTTCTTCTTCTTCTTCTTCTTCTTCTTCTTTGTCTTCTTCTTCTTTTGCTTCTACTCGATCTTCTTCTTCATCTTCTTCTGCATCGTCATCATCATCATCATCATCATCATCATCTTCTTCATCTTCTTCTTCTTCTTCTTCTTCATCTTCTACATCCTGCTTTTTTTCCTCTTCTTCTTCTTCATTTTCTTATTCATCTTTTTCCACTTCTTTTTTTTCTTCTTCCTCTTCTTCCTCTTCTTCTTCTTTTTCTTGTTCTTCCACTTCTTCTTCTTTCTCTTCTTCTTCTTCTTCTTCTTCTTTTTCTTTTTCTTCTTCCTCTTTTTGTTCTTCTTCTTCTTCTTCTACATTTTCTACGTCCTGTTCTTCTTCCTCTTCTTGTTATTCATTTTCTTCTTCATCTTCTTCCTCTTCTTCTTTTTTTCTTCTTCCTCTTCTTTTTTCT
>JAIUJO010003706.1:15000-17500 GCA_023846275.1 Vanilla planifolia | reverse complement strand
AAAGTTGAAGAAGAAGAGGAAGAAGAAGATGAAGAAGAAGAACAAGAACAAGATGTTAAAGATAAGGAAGAAGAAGAAGAAGAAGAAAGAATAAGGAGAAGGAAAAGAAGAAGAAGAAATGGAAGAAGGAGAAGAAGAGGAAGAAAAAGAAGAAGTAAAAGAAGAAGAAGAAGTAGAAGAACAAGATGAAGAGGAAAGAAGAAAGAGAAGGAGAAGATGAAAAAGCAACAGAAGAAGAAGAAGAAAAAGAAGAAGATGATGAAGAAGAATAAGAAGTAGAAGAAAAACAAGAAGGAGAAGAATAACATGAAGAACAAGAAGAAAAATGAAAAGTGGAAGAAGAAGAAGAAGAAAAGAAGAAAAAGAAGAAGAAGGAGAAGAAGACGAAGCAGAAGAAAAAAAAGGAGAAAGAGGAGCGTAGAAGAAGAAGAAGAGGAAGTGGAAGAAGAAGAAGAAGAAGAAGAAGAAGAGATAGAAGAAGGGGAAGAAGAAGAAGTAGAAGAAGAAAAGGAAGAAGTAGAAGAAGAAGAGGAAAAACAAGAAGAAGAAGAAGAAGAAGAAGAAGATGACGACGACGAAGAAGAAGAAGTAGAAAAAGTAAAAGATGTTGAAGTAGTACATGAAGATGTAGAAGAAGAAGAAGTAGAATAATAATAATAAGAAAAAGAATAAGTAGAAGAAGAAGAGGAACAAGAAGAAGAAGAAGAAGAAGAAGAAGCTGAAGAGTTAGAGGAAGAAGAAGATGAAGAAGAAGAAGAAGAAGAAGACAATGAAGTAGAAGAAAATGAAGAAGAAGAAGATGGAGAAGATAAATTGGAATTAGGATGTGAACTAGAAGGAGAGGAAGAGGAAGAAGAGGAAGAGGAAGTTGAAGAAGAAGATGAAGAAGAAGAAGAGGAATAAGAAGTAGAGGAAGGGTAAGAAGAAGAAGAAGAAAAAGAAGACAATGAAGAAGAAGAAGGTGAAGTGGAATAAGAAGAAGAAGAAGAAGAAGAAGTAGATGAAGAAGAAAGCAGAAGAAGAAGAAGAAGAAGTAGTAGTAGTAGTAGAAGAAGAAGAAGAACAAGAAGAAGAAGAAGTAGTAGAAGAAGAAGAAGAAGAAAAACAAGAACAAGAACAAGAAGATGAAGAAGAAGAAGAGGAGGAGGAGGAGGAAGAAGAATAAGAAGAATAAAAAGAAGAAGAAGAAGAAGAAGAAATAGAAAAAGAAAACGAAGAGGAACAAGAGGAAAAGGAAGGAGTAGAAGAAGAAGAAGAAGAAGAAGAAGAAGAAGAAGAATAAGAAGAAGAAGAAGAATAAGAAGAAGTAGAAGAAGTAGTAGTAGAATTAGAAGAAGAAGAAGCATAATGAGAAGAGGAAGAATAATAAGAGATGAAGAAGAAGAAGAGAAACGAGAACAAGACGATGAAAATGAAGAAGAAGAAGAAGTGGGAGATGGAGGAGGAGTAGAACAGGTAAAAGGAGAAGAAGCTGAAGAAGAAGAAGAAGAAGAAGAAGTCATAAAAGAAGAAGAAGAAGATTAAGAAGAAGAAGAATAAGATAAATAAGACGAACAAGAAGAAGAAAAAATAAGGAGAAGATGAAGATAAAGAAGAAGACAAGGAAGAAGAGGAAGAAAAAAAAGGAGGAGAAGAAGAAGTAGTAATAGAATAAGATGAAGAAGAATAATGAGAAGAGGAAGAAGAATAAGAAGATGACGTAGAAGAAGAAAAAGAAGAACTATAAGATGAAAAAGAAGAAGAAGAAGAAGTGGGAGAAGGAGGAGGAGGAGAAGACATAAAAGGAGAAGTAGGAGAAAACGAAGAAGAAGAAGAAGAAGAAGAGGAAGAGAAAGAAGAAGAAGAAGTAAAGGAAGAAGAAGAAGTTGATGAAGAAAAAAAAGTAGTAGGAGAATAAGATGAAAAAAGAAGAAGAAGAAGAAGAAGAAGAAGAAGAAGAAGAAGAAGAAGAAAAAGAAGTAAAAGAAGTAGAAGAAGAGGAAGAAGAAGAAGAAGACGAAGATGATGAAGAAGAAGATGATGAAGAAGAAGTGAAGAAGAAGAATAAGAAGGAGATGTAGAAGATGAAGAAGAAGAAGAAGAGGGAGAAGAGAAGAAGAAGAGGAAGAAGAAAATGAAAAAGAAGAGGAAGACGAAGAGGAAGAACAAGGAGGAGGAGAAGTACTAGTGGTAATAGTTGTAACAGTACTAATAGAAGAAGAAGAAGAAGAAGAAGAATAAGAAGAAGAAGCATAAGAAGTAGAGGAAGAAGAGAAGAAGACGGAGTAGTTGTAGTAGTGGAAGAAGAAGAAGAAAAAGAAGAAGTTGAAGAAGAAGAAGCTGATGAAGAAGTACAAGGAAAAGAAGCAGAAGATAACGAAGATGAAGAAAAAGAAGATGAAGATGAAGAAGAATAGGAAGAAGAACAAGAAAAAGAAAAAGAAGAAGAAGAAGATGAGGAAGAGGAAGAAGGAGAAGAAGCGGAGGAGGTAGAAGTAGAAGACGATGATGATGATGATGA
>JAIUJO010003115.1:2500-5000 GCA_023846275.1 Vanilla planifolia | reverse complement strand
TTTCTTCTTCTCCTCCTTCTTCTCCTTTTACTTCTTTTTCTTCTCCTTGTGCTTCTTCTTCTTCTTCTTCTTCTTCTCCTTCGTCTTCTGCTACGTCTTCTTGTTCTTCTTCTTGTTCTTCCTTTTCTTCTTCTTCTTCTTCTTCTTCTTCCTCCTTCTTCTTCTTCTCCTCCTTCTTCTTCTCCTACTTCTTCTCCTCCTTCTACTTCTTCTTCTTCTTCATCTCTCTCCATCTTCTCCTTCTTCTTCTTCTTCTTCTTCCTCTCTCTCCCTTCTTCTTCTTCTTCCTCTCCTTCTTCTTCTTCTTCCTTTCCTACTGCTACTTCTTCTTCTTCTTCTTCTTCTTCTCCTTCTTCTTCTTCTTTTTCTTCTTCTTTTTCTCCTTCATCATCTTCTTCTTCTTTTACTTCTCCTTCTCCTTCTTCTTTTACTCCTCCTTCTCCTTCTTCTCCTTCTTCTTCTTATTGTTCTTCTTCCTTTTCCTTTTTCTTCTTCTTCTTCTTCATCCCTCTTGTTCTTCTTTATCCTTCTTCATCTTCCTTTTCATCTTCTTCTTCTTCTTCTACTACTACTTCTTCTTCTTCACCTTCTTCTTCTCCTCCTTCTCCTTCTTCTTCTCCTGCTTCTTCTCTTCCTTTTTCTTCTTCTTCTCATTCTTTCTTCTCCTTCTTCTTCTTCTACTACTACTACTTCTTCTTCTCCTCATTCTCATTCTTCTTCTTCTACTTCTTCTTCTACTCTTCTTCTTTCTTCTACTTCTTCTTCTTCTCCTCCTTCTCATTCTTCTTCTTCTTCTTCTTCTTCTGCTTTTGCTTCTCCTTCTTCTTCTTCATCATCTTCTTCTGTTCCTTCCCCTTCTCCTTCTATTTTTTCTTCTTTTGGTTCTTCTTCTTCTTCTTCTCCTTCTTCATCTTCTTCTTCTTCTCCTTCTTCTCTTTCTTCTTCTTTTTCTTCTTCATCTCCATCTTCTTTCTTCTTCTTCTTTCTTCTTCTTCTTCTTCTGCTTCTTCTCCTTCTTATTCTTCTTTCTCCTTCTTCTCCTCTCCTTCTTCTTCTTCTTTCTTTCTTCTACTTCTTCTTCTCCTTCTCTTCATCTTCTCCTTCTTTCTCCTTTTCTTATCTCCTCCTTCTTCTCCTCCTTATTCTTCTTCTTCTTCTCCTTCTTCTTCTTCTTTCTTCTTCTTCTTTTCCTTCTTCCTCATTTTCTTCTTCTTGTTCTTCTTCTTTTTCTTCCTTCTATCTACCCTCTTCTTCTTTTTCTTCTTCTTCTCCTTCCTCTTCTCCTCCTTCTCCTTCTTCTCCTCCTTCTTCTTTCTCCTTCTTCTTCTCCTTCTACTCCTTCTTCCTTCTTCTTCTTCTTCTCCTCCTCCTCCTTTTTCTTCTTCTCCTTCTTCTTCTTCTCCTCCTCCTCCCTTTTCTTCTTCTCCTTCTTCTTCTTCATCGACTTCTTCTTCTTCTTCTTCTTCACATTCTTCTTCTTCGTCTTCTTCTTCTTCTCCTTCTCATTCTTCTCCATCTTCTACTTCTTCTCCTTCTCCTTCTACTTGTCCTTCTTCTCCCATCTTCTTCTTCTCTTTCTTTCTTCTTTTTCTTCTTCTTCTCCTTCATCATCTTCTTCTTCTTCTTCTTTTTCTACTTCTTCTCCTTCAACTTCTTCTTCTCCTTCCTCTTCTACATCTTCTTCTTCTCCTTTCTTCTTCTTCTTCTTCTACTCCTCCATCTTCTTCTTCTTCTTGTTCTAATTCTTCTTCTTCTCTTTCATCTTCTTCTCTCCTTCTCTTCTTCTTCTTTTCCTTCTTTTTCTTCTTCTCCTCCTCCTCCATCTTTTTCTTCTTCTTCGTCTCCTTCTCCTACTTCATCTTCTTGTCCTCCTCCTTCTTCTCCTTCTCCTTCTCCTTCTTCTTCTTCTCCTCCTCCTTCTTCTTCTTCTCCTTCTTCTTCTTTTACATCTTCTTCTCCTTCTTCTTTTCCTTCTTCTTCTTCTCCTTCTTCTTCTCCTTCTTCTTCTCCTTCTTCTTCTTGTTCCTCTACTTCTCCTTCTTCTTCTCCTACTGAAGTTCCCCTTCTTCCTTCCTCTTCTTCTTCTTCTCCTCCTCCTCTTCTTCTCCTTGTTCTTCTCCACTTTCTTCTTCTTCTTCTTCTTCTTCTAATTTTTGTTTTTCTTCTGCTTCTTCTCCTTCTTCTTCTCTCTCCTCCTCCTTCTTCTCCAACATCTTCTTCATGTTCCTCTTCTTCTCCATCTTTTCTTCTTCTAGTTCTACTCCTTCTTCTTTCTCTTCTCCATTTTATTCTTCTACTACTTCTTCTTCTTCGTCTCAATCTTGTTGTTCTTCTTCTTCATCTTCTTTACCTTCTTCTCCTTCTTCTTCTCCTTCTTCTTCTTCTCCTTCTCCTTCTACTTCTTCTTACTTTTCTTCCTCTTCTTCTCCTTCTTCTCCTCCTTCTTCTCCCTCTTCTTCTTCTTCTTCTTCTCTTCTTCTTCTTCTTCTTCTTCTGCTTC
>JAIUJO010002906.1:35000-37589 GCA_023846275.1 Vanilla planifolia | reverse complement strand
AAATGATGAAAAAGAAGCAGAAGAAGAAAATGAGGAAGAAGAAGTAGTAGTAGTAGTAGTAGTAGAAGAAGAAGAAGAAGAAGAAGAAGATGAATAAGAGCAAGACGAAGAGGAACAAGAAGAATAAGAATAAGAAGAAGAAGGAGAAGAAGAAGAAGAAGAAAAAGAAGAAGAAGATGAAGAAGAAGATGAAAATGAAGAAGAAGAAGAAGATGAAGAAGAAGTGGAGGAAGAGGATGAGGAGGAGGAGGAGGGGGATGAGGAGGAGGAGGAAGTAAAAGAAGATGAAGAAGAAGAAAAAGATGATGAAGGAGAAGAAGAAGAAGAAGAAGAAGAAGAAGAAGAAGAAGAACATGGAGAGGAAAAACAAAAAGAAGAGGAAGAGGAAGAGGAAGAAGAAGAATAAGATAAAGAAGTTGAACATGAAGAAGAAGAAGAAGAAGAAGAAGAATGGGAAGAAGAAGAAGAAGAATATGAATAAGAAGAAGAAGTAGAAGAATAAGACGAAGACAAAGAAGAAGAAGAAGAAGAAGAAGAAGAAGAAAAAGAAGAAAAAGAAAGGTAAGAAAAACAAAGATGAGAAGAAGAAGATGATGATGATGAGGAAGAAGAAGAAGAAAAAGAATAAGAGAAGAAGAAGAAGTGGAAGAAGAAAAAGAAGGAGAAGAAAGAGAAGAGCAAAAAGAAGTAGTAGTAGAAGAAGTAGAAGAGGAAGAAGAAGAGGAAAGAGAAGAAGACAAAGAAGACAAGAAGAGGAAGAAGATGAAGAAGAAGAAGAAGAAGGAGAAGAAGGTGAAGAAGAAAAAAAGGAAGAATAAGAAGAAGAAGAAGAAGAAGAGGATGAAGAAGAAAAGGAAGAAGCAGGGGAAGGAGAAGAAGAAAATGAAGAAGAAGATGAAGAAAAAGAAGAAGAAGAAGAAGAAGAAGAAGAAGAAGGAGAAGAAGAACAAGAAGAAGAAGAAGAATAAGAAGAAGAAATGGAAGTGGAGGAAGAAGAGGAAGAGGAAGAAGAAGTAGAGCATGTCGAAGATGAAAAAGAAGAAGAAGATGATGATGATGAAGAAGAGGACAAAGAAGAAGAAGGGGAAGAAGAAGTAGAAAAAGATGAAGAAGAAGATGACGAAAAAGAAGAAGGGAATGAAGAAGAAGTAATAGTAGTAGTTGTAGTAGTAGTAGTAGAGGAAGAAGAAGAAGAAGAAGGAGAAGAAGAAGAAGAAGTGGAAGATGAAGAGGAAGAAGAAGAGGAAGAAGAAAAATATGAAGAAGAAGAAGAAGAAGTAGAAGAAGAAGAAGAAAACAAAGAGACAGAGTTGAAGAAGAAGTTGAAGAAGAAGAATAAGAAAAGAAGTTGAAGAAAATGATGAAGAAGATGAAAAAGAAGAAGTGGAGGAAGAAGAATTAGAATAAGAAGAAGAAGAAGAACAACAACAACAACAACCAAAAGTAGAAGTAAAAGAAGAAGAAGAAGAAGACATAGAAGAAGAAGATGAAGAAGAAGAAGATGGTGATGATGATGAAGAGGATAAGAAGTGGAAGAAGAAGAAGAAACAAGAGAAGTAGAAGAAATTGAAGAAGAAGAAGAAGAAGAAATAAAAGAAGAATATCAAGTAGAAGAACAAGAAGAAGAAAAAGAGGAAGAAGAAGGAGAGGAAGAGGAGGAGGGGGAGGATGAAGAAAAAGAAGAAGAAGAAGGAGAAAAAGAAGAAGGAGAAGAAGACGAAGGAGAAGAAGAAGAAGAAGAAAGATGGAGAAGAAGAAAGAGAAGAACAGGAAGAAGGAGAGGAAGAATAAGAAGAAGAGGGAGAAGAAGGAAAGGAAGAAGAAAAAGAAGAAGAAATTGAAGAAGAAAGGGAAGAAGAAGAAGAAGATCAAGAAGAAGAAGGAGAAGAGAAAGAAGAAGTAGAAGAAGACAAAGAAGAAGATGATGATGATAATGATGACGAAGAAGAAGAAGAAGAAGAAGAAGCAAAAGACGAGGAAAATGAAGAAGAAGAGGAAGAAGAAGAGGGAAGATGAAGAAATGGAAGGAGAAGAAGAAGTAGAAGAAGAAGAAGAAGCAAAAGAAAAAAGAGAAGGAGAAGAAGAAGAAGAAGAAGAAGAAGATGAAGAAGAAAAAGAAGAAAATGAATTAGCAGAAGAGGAAGACGAAGAGGTAGAAGTAGAAGAAAAGAAGGTGGAAGAATAAGAGGAAGAAGAAGAAGAAGATGATGAAGAAGAAGAGGAAGAGAATGGGGAAGAAGTAAAAGAAGAATAAGAAGAAAAAGAAGAAGAAGATGATGAAGAAGAAGAAGTAGGAAAAAGTGGAAGAAGAGGAGGAGGAAGAAGAAGAGAAGAAGAAGAAGTAGAAGAGGAGGAGGAGGCAAAGGATGAAGTAGAGGAAGAGAAAGAAGAAGAAGAAGAAAGAGAAGAAGAAAATGAAGAAGAAGATGATGATAATGATGAAGAAGAAGAAAAAGAACAAGAAGAAGAAGGGGAGGATGAAGAAGAAGAGGAAGATGAAGAAGAAAAGGAAGAAGAAGTGGAAGAAGAAGAATAGGATGAAGAAGATGTAGAAGAAGAAGAAGTAGAAGAAGAAGAAGAAGAATGGGG
>JAIUJO010002906.1:12500-15000 GCA_023846275.1 Vanilla planifolia | reverse complement strand
AATTAGAAGAAGAAGTAGAAGAAGAAGAAGAAGAAGAGGAAGAAGAAGGAGAGGAAGAAGAAAAAGAAGAAGAACTTGAAAAAGAAGTAGTAGAAGAAGAAGAAAGGGAAGAAGAAGAAGAAGAAGAAAAAGAAAAAGAAGAAGAGGAAGAAGGCGAAGAAGAAGATTATGATGATGATGGTGACGAAGAAAAAGAAGAAGAGGAAGAAGAAGAAGGAGAAAAAGAAACAGAAGAAGAAGAAGAAGAACAAGAAGAAGAAGAAGTGGAAGAAGATGAAATGGAAGAAGAAGAAGAAGAAGATGAAGATGAAGAAGAAGGAGAAGATGAAGAAGAAGAAAAAGAAAAAGAAGAAGAAAAAGATGAAGTTGAATTAAAAGAAGAAGAAGAAGATGAGGTAGAAGAAGAAGAAAAGGAAGAAGAAGAAGAAGAAGAAGAAGAAGAAGAAGAAGACGAAGAAGTGGAGGAAGAGGATGAGGAAGAAGACGAATAAGAAGAAGAAAAAGAAGAAGAAGATGATGAAGAAGAATAAGTAGGAGGAGTAAAAGAAGAAAAAGAAGAGGAATAAGATGAAGAAGAAAAAGAAGTAGATGAAGAAGAATAAGAAGAAGAAGAAGAGGAGGAGGGGTAGGAGGTAGAAGATGAAGTAGAAGAAGAGGAAGAAACAGAAGAAGAAGAAGAACAAGAGTAGAAGAAGAAGAAGGAAGAGAAGAAGAAGAAGAAGAAGAAGGGGGAGAATAAGAAGAAGAAGAATAAGAAGAGGAAGAAGAAGAAGAAGAGGAAGTGGAAGAAGAAGTGGAAGAGGAGGAAGAAGAAGAGGAGCAAGAAGAAGAAGAATAAGAAGAAGAAGAAGTTGAAGAAGAAGAAGAAGAGGAAGAAGAAGCACAAGAAGATGAAGAAGAAGAAAAAGAAGACAATGAAGAAGAAGAAGAAGAAGAAAAAGAAGAAGAAGAATTACAAGAAGAAGACGAAGAAGATGTGGAAGAAGAGGAAGAAGTAGGAGAAATGGAACGAGTATAAGAAAAAGAAGAAAAGGAAGGAGACGAAGAAGGAGGAGGAGGAGAAGCATAAGAGGAGGAAGAAGTTGAAGAAGAAGAATAAAAAGAAGAAGAAGATGAGGAAAAAGAAGAAGAAGAAGAAGAAGAAAGCAAACAAGGAGGAGGAGAAGAAGAAGAATAATAACTAGAAGAACATGTAGAAGAATATGAAGGAAAAGAAGAAGACAAAGAAGAAGAAAAAGAAGAAGAAGAAGCAGAAAAAAGAGAAGAAGAATAAAAAGCTGAAGAAGAAGAATAAAAAGAAGAAGATGAGCAAAAAGAAGCAGAAGAAGAAGAAGAAGAAGAAGTTGAAGAAGAATAGAAGGAGAACAAGGAGAAGAAGAAGATTAATAAAGAGAAGAAGAAGATTAACAAGGAGAAGAAGAAGTAGAGGAAGAAGAAGAAGAAGAGGAAGAAGAAGAAGAAGAAGAAGAAGAGGTGGAAGAAGAAGACGAAGAAGAAAAGAAGATGATGAAGAAGAAGAAGAAGAAGAAGAAGAAGAACTACAAGAAGAAGAAGAAAAGAAGGAAGAAGAAGAAGACGTAAAAGAAGTAGAAGAAGAAGAAGTAGAAGAAGAAGAAAAAGAAGAAGAAGCAGAAGAAGAATAAGGAAAGAAAATGGAAAAGAAGAAGTATAAGAAGAATGAGAAGAAGATGAAGAAGTGGAAGAAAGAAGAGGAAGAAGAAGAAGATGATGACGATGATGAAGAAGTGGAAAAAGAAGAAGAAGAAGCAAAATAAGAAGAAGAAGACGAGGAAGAAGTGGAAGAAGACAAGGAGGAAGAAGAAGAAGAAAAAAAAAGAAGAAAAATAAGAAGAAGAAAAAGAAGAAAAAGAAGAAGGAGAAGAAGATGAAGAAGAAGAAGATGAAGAAGAAGGAGAAGAAGAAATAGAAGAAGTTCAAGAAGAAGATTGTTAAGGAGAAAAAGGAGAAGAAGAAGAAGAAAAAGAAGGAGAAGAAGGAAAAGAAGATGAAGAAGAAATTGAAGAACGATAAGAAGAAGAAGAAGAAGAACAAGCAGAAGAGCAAGAAGAAGAAGAAGAAGAAGAAGAAAAAGAAGAAGAAGAGGAAGCAGAAGAGGCAGAAGAAGGAGGAGAAGAAGAAGAAGAAAAGGAAGATAAAGGAGAAGAAGAAAAAAAAGAAGAAGAATGAGGAGAAGAAGAAGAAGAAGAAGAAGAAAAAGAAGAAGAAGATGAAGAAAAAGAAGAAGAAGAATAAGAAGAAGAGGAAAATGAAAAACAAGAATAGAAAGAAGTAGAAGAAGATGAAGAAGAAGAAGAAGAAGAAGAAAAGTAAAAGAAGAAGAAGAAGAAGGAGAAGGAGAAGAAGAAGAGGTAGTAGTAGATGAAGATGTAGAAAAGGAAGAGGAAAAAGAGGAAGAAAAAGAAGAGGATGAAGAAGAAGAGGAGGAAGAAGAAGTGAAAGAAGAAGCAGAAGAGGAAGAAGAAGGAGAAGAAGTAGTAGA
>JAIUJO010002906.1:7500-10000 GCA_023846275.1 Vanilla planifolia | reverse complement strand
AAGAAAAAGAAGAAGAAGAAGGAGAAGAAGAAGAAGAAGAAGAAGAAGAAGAAGAACAAAAAGAAGAAGAAGAAGGAAAAGAAGAAGAAGAAGGAGAAGAAGAAGAAGAAGAAGGAAAAGAAGATGAAGGAGAAGTTTAAGAAGGATAGGAAGAAGAAGACGAGGAAGAAGAAGAAGAAAGAAGATGAAGGAGAAGAAGAAGAAGAAGAAGAAGTGGAAGAAGAAGCAAAAGAAGAAAAAGAAGAAGAAGAAGAAGAAGCAGAAGAAGAAAAAGCAAAGAAGTAGAAAAACTAGAAGAAGAAGAAGTAAAAGAAGTAAAAGAAGAAGAAGAAGAAGAAGAAGATGAAGAAAAAGAAGATGAAGAAGAACAAGGAAGATGATGATGATGATGAACATGATGAAGAAGAAGAAGAAGAAGAAAAAAAAGAAAATGAAGAAGAATAAGAAGAAGAACAAGTAGTAGAATGGGAAGAAGAAAATAAGAAGAAGAAGAAGAAGAAGAAGAAAGAAGCAAAAGTAGAAGAAGAAAAGAAGTAGTACTAGTAGTAGTAGAAGAAGTAGAACAACAAGAAGAAGTAGTAGTAGTAGAAGAAGAAGAATGAAAAAAATGAAGAAGAAAAAGAAGAAGGAGAAGGAGAATAAGAGGAAGAAGAAGAAGAGTAGGAAGAAGAATAAGAAAAAGAAGAAGAAGAAGAAGCAGAAGAATTAGAAGATGAAGAAGAAGAGGAAGAATAAGAAGAAGAAGAAGAAGAAGAAGAGGAAAAGGAAGAAGAAGATGATGATGATGAAGAAGAAGTGGAAGAAGAAGAAGATGAAGAGGAAAAAGTAGAAGAAGGAGGAGAAGAAGAAGAAGAAGAAGAAGAAGAAAAAGAAGAAGAAGAAGGTGACGAAGAAGAAGAAGAAAAGGGGGAGTAGGTGGAGGAAGAAGCAGAAGAAGGGCAAGAATAAGAAGAAAAGAAGAAGAAGAAGAAGAAGAAGAAGAAAAAGAATAAGAAGTTGGAGAAGAAGAAGAAGAGGATGACGAAGAGCAAGAAGAAGAGGAAGAGGAAGAAGAAGCAAAAGAAGAAGAAGAAGAAGAAGAAGAAGAAGAAGAATTCAAAGAAAACGAAGAATGAAGAGGAGAAGAAGTAGAAGAAAAACTAGAAGAAGAATAAAAAGCAAAAGAAGAAGAAGAGAAGAAGAAGAAGAGGAAGAGGAAGAAGAAGAAGAAGAAGATGAAGTTGAAGAAGAAGAAGAAGAAGCAGAAGTAGAAGACAAAGAAGAAGAAGAAGAAGAAGAAGAAGAAGTAGAAGAAGATGATAAAGAGGAAGAAGAAAAAGAAGTAGAAGAAAAAGAAGAAGAAGGAGGAGAAGAGAAGAAAAGAAGAACGAGAAGAAGAAGAAGTGGAGGAAGAAGAAGAAGAAGAAGAAGATGAAGAAGAAGAAAAAGAAGAAGAAGAATAAGAAGAATAATAATAAGGAGAAGTAGGAGAATAATGAGGAGAAGAAAAAGAAAAACAACAAGTGGAAGAAGAAGAAGAAGAATAAGGAGGAGAAGAAGAAAAAGAGGAGGAAGAAGAAGAAGAAGATCAAGATGATGAAGAAGAAGAAAAAGAGAAGAGGAAGAGGAATGAGAAAAAACAAGAAGAAGAAGAAGAAAAAGAGGAAGAAGAAGAAGAGGAGGAGGACGATTAAGAAGAAGAAAAAGGAGAAGAAGGAGACGTGGATGATGAACTAGAAGAGAAGAAGAAGAAGAAAAAGAAGTAGACGATTATGAAGAAGAAGAAGGAGATGAAGAGCAAGAGGAATAAGAAGAAGAAGTAGAAGAAGAAGGAGAAGAAGAAGAAGAAGGAGAAGAAGTAGAAGAAGAAGATGATAAAGAAGAAGAAGTAAAAGAAGAAGAAGAAGAAGAAGAAGGGGAAGATGGAGAAGAAGAAGAAGTACAAGGAGAAAAACGAAAAGAAAAGGGGAAGATGAAGAAGAAGAAGAAAAGGAAGAAAAAGAAGAAAAAGAAGAAGAAGACGAAGAAGAAGAAGATGAAGATGAAGAAGAACAAGAAGAAGAAGTTGAAGAAGAAGAAGAAGAATAAGAAACATGATGATAAAGAAGAAGAAGAAGATGATGAAGAGAAGAAGAAGAAGAAGAAGGAGAAGAAGAAGAAGAAGAAGTGATAGAAGAAGAAGAAAAATAAGAAGAGGAGGAGAAGAAGAAGAAGGAGAAGAAGAAGAAAAGGACGAAGAAGAAGAAGAAGAAGAATAAGGAGAAGATAGGCAATAATTAGGAGAAGAAGAACAACAACAACAAGAAGAAGAAAAAGAAGAAGATTAAGGAGAAGAAGAAGAATAATAAGGAGCAAGAGAAGAAGAAGAATAAGAAGAAGAAAAAGAAGAAGAAGAAGAATAAGGAGAAGAAAAAGAAGAAGAAGAATTAGAGGAAAATGATGATGATGAAGAAAAAGAAAAAGATAAAGAGGAAGAGGAGTAGGAGGAAGAAGAAGAAGAGGAAGAGAAGAAAAAGAAGAA
>JAIUJO010002102.1:15000-22500 GCA_023846275.1 Vanilla planifolia | reverse complement strand
ATGAAGTAGAAGAGGATGGAGAAGAAGAAGAAGAAGAAGAAAAAGAAGAAAAAGAAGATGAGGACGAACAAGAAGAAGAATAGTAAGAATAATAAGAAGAGAAAGAAGAAAAAGAGAAAGAAGAAGAAGAAGAAGAAGACGAAGAAGAAGGAGAAGATGAAGAAGAAGAAGAAGAAAAAGATGAAGGTAAAGTAGGCAAAGAAGAAGAACAAGAAGCAAATAAAGAAGAAGTAGAAGAGAAAGAAGAAGACGAGAAAGAAATTAAATAAGAAAAAGAGGAAGATGAAGAAGAAGAAGAAGAAGATGGCAAAGAAGATGTAGAACTGGAAGAATAGGAAGAAAAAGTCAATGTAGAAGAAGAAGATGAAGAACAAGAAGAAGAACAATACTAAGAAGAAGAACAAGATTAAAAAGACGAAGAAGAAGAAAAAGAAAAAGAACAAGAAGATGATGAAGATGAAGAAGGTGACGAAGAAGAAAAAGAAGAAGATAAAGAAAGAGGACGAGGAAAAGAAGTAGAAGAAGCAAAAGAAGAAGAAGAAGATGAAGAAGAAGAAGTTGTAGTAGTAGTAGAAGAAGATGAAGAAGAAGAAGAAGAAGAAGAAGAAAGAAAAGGACAAAATAAAGAAGAAGAAGCAAAAGAAGAAGAAGAAACAGAAGAAGAAGAAGAAGAAGAAGAAGAAGAAGAAGAAGTAGAAGAAGGAGAAGGAGAGGAAGAAGGAGAAGAAGAAGATGAACAAGAAGAAAAAGAAGAAGGAGAAGAAGGAGAAGAAGGAGAAGAAGAAGAAGTATTAGCAGTAGTAGAAGAAGAAGAAGAAGAAGTAGAAGAAGCATAAAAAAAGAAGGAGAAGAGATAGAAGAAGAAGACGAAGAAGAAGAAGGAGAAGGAGAAGGAGAAGAAGAAGAAGAAGAGGAAGATGAAGAAGAAGAAAAAGAAGGAGAAGAAGGAGAAGAAGGAGAAGTATTAGTAGTAGTAGTAATAGAAGAAGAAGAAGTAGAAGAAGCATAAAAAAAGAAGGAGAAGAGATACAAGAAGAAGACGAAGAAGAAGAAGAAGAAGTAGAAGAAGTAGAAGAAGAAGAAGTAGAAGTAGAAGAAGAAGTATAAGATGAAGCAGACGAAGGCGAAAAATAAGAAGAAGAAGACGAGGATGAAAAAGAAGAAGAAGAAGAAGAAGAAGAAGAATATGAAGAAGAAAAGGAAGAAGGAGAAGAAGAAGAAGAAGAAGTAGGAGACGTAGTAGGAGGGGGAGAAGAAGAAGAAGTAGAAGAAAAAGAAGAAGAAGAAAATGAAGAAGAAGAAGAAGAAGAATAAGAAAAAGAATAACAAGAAGAGGAAAAAGATGATGATTAAGGAGACAAAGAAGAAGAAGAAGAAGACAAAGATGAAGAAGAAGAAGATTAAGATGGCAAGGACATAGAAAACGAAGAAAATGATGAAGTAAACGAAAAAGAAGAAGAAGAAGAAGAAGAAGAAGAAGAAGATGATGATGACGATGATAATGATGAATAGGAAGAAGGAGAAGAAGTTTAAGAAGAAGAAAAGAAGGAGAAGAGGAAGAAAAAGACGAAGAAGCCAAATTGAAGAAGATGAGGAGGACAAAGAAGAAGAAGAAGAAGAAGAAATTGTAGTAGAAGAGTTAGAAAAAGAAGGAGAAGAAGAAGAAGTAGAAGAATAAGAAGAAGAAGATGACTAAGAAGACGAAGGAAACGAAGAAGATTAAGAAGAAGAAAAACAAGTAGAAGAAGAAGAAGAAAAAGAATATAAGAAGAAGAAGAAGGAGAAGAAGAAGATAAAGAAGGAGAAGAACAAGGAGAAGAAAAAGGAGAAGGAGAAGAAGAGAATGAAAAAGAAGAAGAAGAAGAAGACAAAGGAGAAGAAAAAAATGAAGACGACGAAGAAGAAGATTAACACTAAGAAGAATTAGATGAAAAAGAAGAAGAACAACAAGAAGAAGATGAAGAAGAAGGCGTTGAAGACGAAGAAGAAGAACAAAATGAAGGAGGAGAAGAAGAAGGCGAAGAAGAAGTAGAAGTAGTAGAAGAAGAGGAAGAAGAAGAAGAAGAAGATAAAGATGAAGAAGAGGAAGAAGTAGAAGAAGAAGAAGAAGAAGAAGAACAAGAAGAAGAAGGAGAAGAAGGGGAAGAAGAAAAAGAAGAAGATGAGGAAGAAGTAGAAGAAGAAGTAGATGATGAAGAAGAAGAAGATGAAGATGAAGAAGAAGCAGAAGAAGAAGAAGAAGAAGAAGAAAAAGAAGAAGAAGACAAAGAAGAAGGAGATGAAGATGATGATGAAGAAGAAGAAGGCAAAGAAGAAGAAAAAGATGACAAACACGAAGAAGATGAAGAAGTATAAGACGAAGAAAATAGTAAAAGAAGAAGTAGAAGGAGAAAAGGAAGAAGAAGATTAAGAATTAGAAGAAGAAGAAGAAGAAGAAGAAGAAGACGAAGAAGAAGAAGAAGAAGAAGAAGAAGAAGCAAATGAAGAAGAAGAAGTAGAAGAAGGAGAAGAAGAAGAAGAAGAAGAGGTTGTAGAGATGGAAAGAGAAGAAGAAGAAGAACAACAAGAAAAAAAAGACGAAGATGAAGAAGATAAAGAAGAAGGTAAAGAAGTAGAAGAAGAAGAAGAAGAGGCAAAAGAAGTAGAAAAAGAAGAAGAAGAATAAGAAGAAGAAGAAGCTGAAGAACAAGCAGATGAAGAAGAAGAAGAAGAAGATGATGAAGTAGAAGAAGAAGATGAAGAAGAAGAAGACAAAGAAGAAGATGATGAAGACGAAGAAGAAGATGAAGATAAAGATGAAGAAGAAAACAAGAAACGAGAAGAAGAAGAAGAAGATGAAGAATAACAGGAAGAAAAAGAATAACAAGATGATTGAGAAGTAGAAGTTTAATATGAAGAAGTAAAAGAAGATGATGAAGACGAAGAAGAAGCGGAAGAAGAAGGAGGAGAAGAAGAAGTTGATTAAGAAGATGAAGAAGAAGTAGGAGAGGATGAAGAAGAAGAAGAAAGAGAAGAAGAAGAGGAAGAAGAAGGAGAAGAAGAAGCAGAAGAAGAAAACGAAGCAGAACAAGAAGATGGAGGAGAAGAAGAAGATTAAGAAGAAGAAGAAGAAGAAGAAGAAGAAGAAGAAGAAGAAGAAGAAAAAGAAGGAGAACAAGAAGACGAAGGAGAACAAGAAGAAGGAGGAGAAGAAGAAGTAGAAAAAGTAAAAGAAGAAGACAAAAAAGTAGAAGAGGATGAAGAAGAAGCAGAAGTTGAAGGAAAAAAAGAATAATAAGAAGAAGAAGAAGAAGAAGAAGTAGAAGAAGAAGAAGAAGAAGAAGAAGAAGAAGAAGAATAAGAAGAAGAAGAATAAGAAGAAGAAGATGATGATGATGAAGAAGAAGGAAAAGAAGAAGAAGAAGAAGAAGAAGATGAAGAAGAAGGAGAAGAAGATGGAGAAGAGGAAGAAGAAGAAGAAGAAGAAAAAGAAGAAAAAGAAGATGAGGACAAATAAGAAGAGGAAGAAGATGGAGAAGAAGAAGAAGTGGAAGAAGGTCATGATGAAGAAGAAAAAGAGATAGAAGAAGACGAAGAAGAAGAAGACGAAGAAGAAGAAGATGAAGAAGAAGAAGAAGATAATGAAGGAGAAGAAGAAGAGTCGAAGAAGAAGAAGAAGAAGAAGAAAAAGAAGAAGAAGAAGAAGTCAAAGAAGGAGAAGAAAAAGAAGAAGAAAAAAAAGAAGAAGCATATGAAGACGAAGAAGATGAAGACGAAGAAGAAGATGAAGAAGTAGAAGAAGAAGAATTAGAAGAAGAAGAAAAGAAAGAAGTGGAAGAAGAAGAAGAAGAAGAAGAATAAGAAGAATATGAAGAAGAAAAAAAGAAGAAGAATAAGAAGAATAAGAGAAAGAAAAACAAGTAGCAGAAGATAAAGAAGTAGAAGAAGGAGACCAATATGGAGAAGAAGAAGAAAAGGAAGCGAAGAAAAGATGAAAAAGAAAGAAAAAGAAGAAGAATAAGAAGGCAAAGAAAAAGAAGATGGCAATGATGATGAAGAAGAAGAAGAGGAAGAATTAGAAGACGAAGAAGAAGAAGAAGAAGAAGAAGAAGAAGAAGAAGAAGTTGGAGAAGAAGAGGAAGCCAAAGTAGAAGGAGAAGAAAAAGATGATGATGATGAAGAGAAAGATGATGACAAAGAAAAAGAAGAAGAAGCAGAGGAAGAAGAAGAAGAAGAAGTAAAAGAAGAAGAAGAAGAAGGATACAAAGAAGAAGGAGAAGAAGTAAAAAAAGAAGATGATAGAGAAGAAAAAGAAGGAGAAGAAGAAGAAGAAAAAGTAGAAGAAGATGGCAAAGAAGACGAAGAAGATGAAGAAGAAGAAGAAGACAAATAAGAAGAAGAAGGAGAAGAAGAAGGAGAAGAAGAAGAAGAACAACAACAAGATGAAGATGAAGATGAAGTTAAAGAAGATGAAGAGGAAAAAGAAGAAGAAGAAGAAAAGGAAGAAGAAGATGGATGAGAAGGAGAAGAAGAAGAAGAAGAAGAATACGAAGAAGAAGAAAAAGAAGAAGAATAAGAAGAAGAAGAAGGAGAAGAAGAAGGAGAAGAAGAATTTGAGGAAGAGGAAGAGAAAGATGAAGAAGAAAAACAAAAAAGTAGAAGAAGATGAAGAAGAAGAAGAAGAAGACTTAGAAGATCAAAAAGAAGAAGAAGATTAAGAAGAAGGAGAAGAAGTAGTAGTAGCAGTAGTAGTTGAAGAAAAAGAAGAAGAAGAAGAAGAAGAAGATGATGATAATTAAGAAAAAGATGATGACAAAGAAGTAGAGGAAGTAGAAGAAGAAAAAGAATAATAAGAAGAAGAAGAAGAAGAAGAAGGTGATTATGAAGAACAAGCAAAAGATAAAGAAGAAGAAGGAGAAGAAGAACAGGAGGAAGAAGAAGAAGACAACAAAGAAGAATTTGAAGGCAAAAAAGAAGAAGAAGAGGAAGAAGAAGACAAAGATGAAAAAGAAGAAAGAGAAGAAGATGAAGAAGAAGAAGAAGAGGAAGAAGAAGAAGGAGGAGGAGAAGAAGAGGAAGAAGAACAAGAAGAAGCAGAAGAAGAAAAAGAAGAAGAAAAAGAAGTAAAGAAGAAGAAGAAGAAAAAGAAAAAGTAGAAGAGGAAGAAAAACAAGAAGAATTAGAAGAAGTAGAAGAGGAATAAGAAGAAGAAGAAAAAGGAGGAGGAGAAGAAGAGAAAGGAGAAGAAGAAGAAGAAGAAGAAGAAAGTGGAGAAGAAGAAGAATAATAATAAGAAGGAGAAGAAGAAGAAGAAGAAGAAGAAAGAGAAGGAGAAGGAGAAGAGGAAGAAGAAGAAGAAGAAGAAGAAGATGAAAAGTAAGAAGAAGAAGAAGAAGAAGGTGAAGAATTAGAAGAAGTTAACGAAGAAGGAGAAGAAGAAGAAGAGGAAAAAGATTAAGTAGAAGAAGAAGAAGAAGAAGAAGAAAAAGATGAAAAAGAAGAAGAAGAAACACAACAAGAAGAAGACGAAGAAGAAGAAGAAGAGTGAGAAGAAGAAGAAGAATTGGTAGAAGAAGGCGGAGGAGAAGTAGAATAAGAAAAGGAGAAGAAGAGGAAGAAGAAGAAAACAAAGAAGACGAAGATGAAGAAGTCGAAGAAGAAGAAGTAGAAGAAGACAAAGAAGAAGTAGAAGAAGAAGAAGAAGAAGAAGAAGAAGAAGAAGAAGAAGAAGATGAAGAAGAAGAACATGAAGAAGTGGAAGAACAAGAAATCTTAGAAGAGGAAGAAGAAGGAGAAGAAGAAGAAGAAGAAGATGATGATGATGATGATGATGATGATGAAGTAGAATAAGAAGAAGAGAAAGAAGAAGAAGAAGAAGAAGAAGAAGAAGAAGGAGAAGATGAAGAAGAAGTAGAAGAAGAGGAAGAAGAATAAGTAGAAGTTGAAGAAGAATAAAGAGAAGAATAAGGAGAAGAAGAAGAAGAAGAAGATGAAAAAGATGAAAAAGTTGAAGAAGAAGAAGAAGAAGAAGAAGTAGAGGAAGAGAAAGAAGAACTAGATGAAGCAGAAGAAGAAAAAGGAGAAAAAGGAGAAGGAGAAGAAGAAGAAGTAGAAGAAGAAGATGATGATGAAGAAGAAGAAGATGAAGAAGAAGTAGAAGTAGAAGAAAATGGACAAGTAAAAGAAGAAGAAGCAGAAGAAGAAGAAGAAGACGAAGAAGAAGAAGAAAAAGATGAGGAAGAAGAAGAAATAGAAGAAAAATTAGAAGGAGAAGAAAAGGAAGAAGAAGAAGAAGAAAAAGAAGAAGAACAAAAAGATGAAGAGGAAGAAGATAAAGACAAAGAAGAAGAAGATGATGAAGAAGAAGAAGAAGAAGATGAATAAGAAGAAGAAGAAGATGAAGATGAAAAAGTAGAAGAAGAAGAAGACAAAGAAGAAGAAGAAGATGAAGTCAAAGAAGATGGAGAGGATGAAGAAGAAGAAGAAGAAGAAGAAGAAGGAAAGAGGAAGAAAAAGAAGAAGAAGAAGAAGTAGAAGAAGAAGAATAATAAGAATAAAATGAGGAAAAAGACAATAAAGAAGGAGAAGGAGAAGATGAAGAAGAAGAAGAAGAAGAAGAAGAAGAAAATAAAGAAGAGGAAGAAGAAGAAGAACTAGAGGAAGTTGAAGAAGAAGAAGAAGAGGAAGGAGTAGAAGGGGAAGAAAAAAAGAACAAGTAGAAAAACAAGAAGAAGAAGTCGAACAAGATGAAGAAGAAGAAGAAAAAGAAGAAGAAGTAGAAGGAGAAAAAGAAGGGGAAGGAGAGGAGACAAAGAAGAAGAAGAAAACAAGAAAATGAAGAATAAGAAGAAGAAGAAAAAAAGATCAAAATGGAGAAGAAGAAGAAGAAGAAGTAGAAGAACAAGAAGAAAAAGAAAAAGAACAAGAAGAAAAAGAAGAAGTAGAAGAAGTCTATGATGATGAAGTGGAGGAAGAAAAAAGAGAAGAAGACGAAAAAGAGGAAGAAGGAAAAGAAGAAGAAGAAGAAGTCGAAGAAAGGTAGAAGAAGAAGAAAAAGAAGAAGAAGAAATGGAAGAAGAAGAAGAAGAGGAGGAAGAAGAAGGAGAAGGAAGAGAAGAAGAACAAAAAGTAGAAGAAGAAGAACAACAAAAGGTTGTAGAAGAGGACAAAGTAGAAAATCAAGAAAAGGAAGATGAAAAACAACAAGAAGAAGTGGTAGAAGAAGTTAAAGAAGAAGAAAAAGAATGAGAAGAAGAAGAAAAAGGAGAAGGAGAAGAAGTAGAACAAGAATAAGGAAAAGAAGAAGAAGAGTAAGAAGAAGATGAAGAACACGAAGAGGAAGAAGAAGATGATGAAGAAGACGATGAAGAAGAAGAAGGAGAAGAGGAAGAAAAAGTACAAGTAGAAGAAGAAGAAGAAGAAGAAGAAGAAGAAGAAGAAGAAGAAGAAGAAGAAGAAGAAGTAGAAGAAGTAGAACAAGAAGGAGAAGAGGAAGACGAAGAAGTAGAAATAAAAGAAGAA
>JAIUJO010003164.1:32500-37644 GCA_023846275.1 Vanilla planifolia | reverse complement strand
TAGTTGTAGTAGTAGAAGAAGAAGAAGAAACAGAAGAAAAATAAGAAGAAGAAAAGCGAGAAGATGAAGAAGAAGAAGAAGAAGAAGGGGAAGGAGAAGAAGAAGAAGAAGAAGAAAAAAATGAAAAAGAAGAAGAGGAAGAAGATGAATTAGTAGAAGAAGATGAAGAAGAAGAAGACAAGGAAAAAGAGAAGGAGGAAGAAGAAAAAGAAGAAGAAGAAGAATTAAAAGAAATAGAAGAAAAAGATGAAGAAGAAGAGTGGGACAAGGAAAAAGAAGAAGAAGAAGAAATACATTAAGAAGAAGTGGAAGAGGAAGAAAAAGATGAAGAAGGGGAAAAATTGCAAGAAGATGAAGAAGAAGAGGAGAAGGAAGAGGACGAGTAGGAGGTGAAGAAGAAAAAGAAGAAGAAGAAGAAATAAAAGAAGAAGAAAAATAGAAGATAAAGATGAAGAAAAATAAGAAAAAGAAGAAGAACAAGAAGAATTAGAAATAGAAGTAGTAGTAGAAGAAGAAGAAGAAGAAAAAGGCGTAGAAGGAGGTGGAGGAGAAGAAGAAAAAGAATAATAAGAAGAAGAAGAAAACGAAGAAGCAGAAGAAGAAGAAGAAGAAGAAAAAGAAGAAGTGGAATAAGAAGAAAGATAAGAAGAAGGGGAAGGATAAAGAGGAAGAAGAGGTAGAAGAAGTTGGAGAAGAAGTTTAGCAAGAAGAAAAAGTAGTAAATGATGATGAAGAAGAGGAAAAAGAAGAGGAGGAGGAAGAGGAGGAGGAAGACAAAGAAGTAGAAGAAGAAGAAGAAAAAGAAGAACAAGAAGAAGATGAAGAAGAAGAAGGAGAAGAAATGAAAGGTGGTGAAGAAGAAGAAGAGGAAGGAAGAAGTGGAATAAGAAGAAGAGGAGGAAGAAGAAGTATTAGAAGAAGTAGAGGAAGGCAAATAAGTAGAAGAAGAAAGAGGAGGAGAAGAAGAAGAATAAGAAAAAGAAGAAGGAGAAAAATAAGAAGAAGAAGTAAAAGAAAAAGAAGAAGAAGAAGAAGAAGAAGAAGACAAAGAACAAGAAGAAGAAGAAGAAAAGTAAGGTAGAAGAAGAAAAAATGAGCAAGAAGAAGAAGAGGAAAAAGAAGTCGAGAAAGATGAAGAAGAAGAAGAATTATTAGCAGTAGTAGTAGAAGAAGAGAAAGAAGAAGTAGAAGATGAAGAAGAAGAAGAATTTGAAGATGTAGTAGTAGTAGTAGTAGAAGAAGAAGAAGAAGAAGAAGCAGAAGAAAAAAAGAAGAAAAGTGAGAAGAAGAAGAAGAAGAAGAAAAAGGAGAAGAAGAAGAAGAAGAAGAAGAAGAAGAAGAAAATGAAAAAGGAGAAGAAAAAGAAGAGGAAGAAGTTGAATTAATAGAAGAAGATGAAGAAGAAGAAGACAAGAAAAAGAGGAGAAAGAAGAAGAAAAAGAAGAAGATGAAGAAGAGGAGGAGGAGGAGGAAGAAGAAGAAGAAGAAGAAGTGGAAAAGAAAGAAAAAGACGAAAATGAAGAAGCAGAAGAGGAGAAGGAAGAGGAGTAGGAGGTGAAGAAGAAAAAGAAGAAGAGGAAGAAATAAAAGAAGAAAATGAAGAAGAAGAAAAAGAAAATGATAAAGATGAAGACAAAGAAGAAAAGAAGAAGAACAGGAAGAATTAGAAATAGAAGTAGAAGAAGAAGAAGAAGAAGAAGAAGAAAATGAAGAAGCAGAAGAAGAAGAAGAAGAAGAAGAAGAAGAAGAAGAAGAAGAAGAAGAAGAAGTGGAAGAAGAAGAAAGAGAAGAAGAAGGGGAAGGAAGAAGAGGAAGAGGAGGTGAAGAATAAGTTGAGGAAGAAGAAAAAGTAGTATATGATGATGAAGAAGAGTAGGAGGAGCAGGAGGACAAGGAAGACGAAGAAGAAGAAGAAGAAGAAAAAGAAGAACAAGAAGATGATGAAGAAGAAGAAGAAGGAGAAGAAATGAATGGAGGTGAAGAAGAAGAAGAAGAAGAAGAAGAGGAAGGAAGAAGTGGAATAAGAAGAGGAAGAAGAAGAAGAGGACGAAGTAAAGGAGGAAGAAAAAAAAAGAAGAGGAAGAAGATGAAGAAGTATTAGAAGAAGTAGATGAAGGAAAATAAGTAGAAGAAGAAAGAGGATGAGAAGAAGAAGAATAAGAAAAAGAAGAAGGAAAAAAAGAAGAAGAAGAAGTAAAAGAAAAAGAAGAAGAAGAACAAGAAGACAAAGAAGAAGAAACATTTGGAGAAGAATAAGAAGATGAAGAAGAAAAGTAAGGTAGAAGAGGAAGAAGATGAGGAAGAAGAAGAAGAGGAAGAAGAAGTCGAGGAAGATGAAGAAGAAGAAGAATTATTAGAAGAAGTAGTAGTAGAAGAAGAAATAGAAGAAGAAGAACAAGAAGAAAAGAAAGAAGGAGAAGAAAATGAAGAAGAAAACGAAGAAGAGGAAGAAGAGGAAAAAGAAGTAGAAGAAGAAGAAGATGATGAAGAAGTGGGAAAAGGATAAGAAAAAAAGGAACAAGATAAAGTAGTAGTAGTAGAAGAAGTGGAAGAAGAGGAAGGAAGTAGTGGCAGCAGAAGAGGAAGAAGAAGAGGAAGATGAAGTAGAAGAAGAAAAACAAAAAGAATTAGAAGGACAAGAATAAGAAGAGGAAGAAGAAAAAGAAGAATAGGACAAAGAAGAAGAAGAAGAAGTAGAAGCGAAAGAAGAAGAAGAAGAAAAAGAAGAAAAGAAGAAGAAGAAGAAGAAGAAGAAGATGAAGAAGGAGAAGAAGAATAAGAGGAGGAAGTGGAGGAAGAAGAAGAAGAAGAGGCAGAAGAAAAAGAGGGCTAAGAAGAAGAGGAGGATGAAGAAGAAGAAGTATAACAACAAGAAGGATTTGGAGAAGATGAAGAAGAAGAAGTGGAAGAAGAAGAGGAAGAAGAAGAATAAAAAGTAGTAGTTGAAGAAGAAGAAGAAGTAAAAGAAGAAGAAGAAGAGGAAGAAGAAGAAGGAGAACTTGAAGAAGAAGTGGAGGGAAGTTGTGGAAGTTGAAGATGAAGAAGAGGTTGAGGAAGAAGAAAAAGTAGAAGATGAAGAAGAAGAGGAGAATGATGTAAAAGAAGAAGAAGAAGAATAAGGAGAAGAAAAAGAAGAAGAAGAAGAAGAAGAAGAAGATTAAGAAGATGAAAAAGAAGAAGAAAAAGAAAAGAAAGATAAAAATTAAGAAGAAGAAGAAGAAGATGGAAAAAACATGATGAAGAAAAAGAAGAGGAAGAGGAAGAAGATAACGAAGAAGTAAAAGAAAAGGAAGAACTAGAAGAAGAAGTATAGGAAAGAAGAGGAGGAGGTAGAAGAGGATGAATAAGAGAAAAAAAGAAGGAGAAGAAGAAGAAGAAGAAGAAGAAGAGGAAGAAGTGGAGGAAATAGAAGAAGAAGAAGAAGAAGAAGAAAAAGATGAATATGAAGAAGAAGAAGATGTAGAAGAAGAAGAAGAAGCAAAAGAAGAAGAAGAACAAGAAGAAGTCAAAGAAGTCAAAGAAGGAGAAGAAATGAAAGTAGAACAAGATGAAGAAAATGAAGAAGAAGAAGAGGAAAGAAGAAGAGGAATAAGAAGAGCAAGAGGAAGAAGAGGAGGAGGAAGAAGAAAAAGAAGAGGAAGAAGAAGAAGAAATGGAGGAAGGAAAAGAAGTTGAAGAAGAAAGAGGAGGAGAAGAAGAAGGAGAAAAATAAAAAGAAGAATACAAAGATGAAGAAGAAGAAGAAGAAGATGACAAAGAAGAGGAAAAAGTAGTTGAACAATAAGAAGAAGAAGAAGAATAGTAAGGAAAAACAGGAAGAAGAAGAGGAGGAAGAAGAAGAAGAAGAGGAAGAATAAGTCAAGGAAGTTGAAGAGCAAGAAGAATTATTTGAGGAAGTAGAAGATGATGAAGAAGAAGACGAAAAAGAAGAAGAGGAAGAAGAAGAAGAAAAAGAAGAAAAAGAAGAAGAATTAGAAGAACTAGAAGAAGAAGAACAAGAAAAAGAAGAACATGATGGAGAAAATGAAGAAGTTTAAGCAGAACAAGAAGAAGAAAAAGAATTAGAAGAAGAAGAAGAAGAACAAGAGAAAGAAGATAAAGGGAACGATGATGAAGAAGAAGGAGAAGAAGAACAATTAAAAGAAGTAGTAGTAGTAGAAGAATAAGAAGAAGAAGAAGAAGAAGAAGAAGAAGAAGGAGTTATGGAAGAAAAATAAATGAAGTAGCTGAAGAAGAAGAAGTGGAAGAAAAACAAGAAAAAGATGATGAAGAAGAAGAAGAAGAAGAGGAAGAAAAGAAGTGGAAGCAGAAGAAGAGGAAGAAGAAGAAGAAGAAGAAGAGTTAGAAGAAGAAGAAAAAGATGATGAAGATAAAAAAGAAGTAGTAGAAGAAGAAGAAGAAGAAAAAGAAGAGCAAAAATTGGAAAAAGTCAAAGAAGAGGATGAAGAAGAAGAAAGAATGGAAGGAAGAAGAGAAAGAACTATAATAAGTAGAAGAAGAAGAAGAAGAAGAAGAATTTGAAGATGTAGTAGTAGTAGTAGAAGAAGAAGAAGAAGAAACAGAAGAAAAAAAAGAAGAAGAAAAGCGAGAAGATGATGAAGAAGAAGAAGAAGAAGGGGAAGCAGAAGAAGAAGAAGAACAACAAGAAAATGAAAAAAAAGAAGAAAAAGAAGAAGAGGAAGAAGATGAATTAGTAGAAGAAGTTGAAGAAGAAGAAGACAAGGAAAAAGAGAAGGAGGAAGAAGAAGAAGAACAAGAATTAAAAGAAATAGAAGAAAAAGATGAAGAAGAAGAGGGGGACGAGGAAAAAGAAGAAGAAGAAGAAATAGATTAAGAAGAAGAGGAAGAGGAAGAAAAAGATGAAGAAGGGGAAAAATTGTAAGAAGATGAAGAAGAAGAGGAGAAGGAAGAGCAGGAGTAGGAGGTGAAGAAGAAGAAGAAGAAGAAGAAATAAAAGAAGAAAAGAAGAAGAAAAAGAAAAGATAAAGATGAAGAAAAAGAAGAAAAAGAAGAAGAACAAGAAGAATTAGAAATAGAAGTAGTAGTAGTAGTAGAAGAAGAAGAAGATGTTGAAGGATGAGGAGGAGAAGAAGAAAAAGAATAAGAAGAAGCAGAAGAAAACGAAGAAGCAGAAGAAGAAGAAG
>JAIUJO010003164.1:0-27500 GCA_023846275.1 Vanilla planifolia | reverse complement strand
AGGAAGAAGTGGAATAAGAAGAGGAGGAAGAAGAAGAGGATGAAGAAGAGGAAGAAGAAGAAGAAGAAGAGGAGGAAGAAGAAGAAGTATTAGAAGAAGTAGAGAAAGGCAAATAAGTAGAAGAAGAAAGAGGAGGAGAAGAAGAAGAATAAGAAAAAGAAGAAGGAGAAAAAGAAAAAGTAAAAGAAAAAGAAGAAGAAGAAGACAAAGAATAAGAAGAAGAAGAAGAAAAGTAAGGTAGAAGAAGAAAAAATGAGCAAGAAGAAGAAGAGGACGAAGAAGTCGAGGAAGATGAAGAAGAAGAAGAATTATTAGCAGAAGTAGTAGTAGAAGAAGAGAAAGAAGAAGAAGTAGAATTTGAAGATGTAGTAGTAGTAGTAGAAGAAGAAGAAGAAGAAGCAGAAGAAAAAAAGAAGAAAAGTGAGAAGAAGAAGAAGAAGAAGAAAAAGGAGAAGAAGAAGAAGAAGAAAAAGGAGAAGAAGAAGAAGAAGAAGAAGAAGAAAATGAAAAAGGAGAAGAAAAAGAAGAGGAAGAAGATGAATTAATAGAAGAAGATGAAGAAGAAGATGACAAGGAAAAAGAGGAGGAAGAAGAAGAAAAAGACGAAGAAGAAGAAGAGGAGGAGGAGGAGGAAGAAGAAGAAGAAGAAATAGATGAAGAAGAAGTGGAAAAGAAAGAAAAAGACGAAAATGAAGAAGCAGAAGAGGAGAAGGAAGAGGAGTAGGAGGTGAAGAAGAAAAAGAAGAATAGGAAGAAATAAAGAAGAAAATGATGAAGAAGAAAAAGAAAATGATAAAGATGAAGACAAAGAAGAAAAGAAGAAGAACAGGAAGAATTAGAAATAGAAGTAGAAGAAGAAGAAGAAGAAGAAGAAGGAGGAGAAGGAGGAGGAGAAGAAGAAGAAGAAGAAGAAGAAAAAGAAAACGAAGAAGCAGAAGAAGAAGAAGAAGAGGAAGAAGAAGAAGAAGAAGTGGAAGAAGAAGAAAGAGAAGAAGAAGGGGAAGGAAGAAGAGGAAGAGGAGGTGAAGAATAAGTTGAGGAAGAAGAAAAAGTAGTATATGATGAGGAAGAAGAGTAGGAGGAGGAGGACGACGAGGAAGACGAAGAAGAAGAAGAAGAAGAAAAAGAAGAACAAGAAGAAGATGAAGAAGAAGAAGAAGGAGAAGAAATGAATGGAGGTGAAGAAGAAGAAGAAGAAGAAGAAGAAGAAGAAGAAGAAGAGGAAGGAAGAAGTGGAATAAGAAGAGGAAGAAGAAGAAGAGGACGAAGTAAAGGAGGAAGAAAAAAAAGAAGAGGAAGAAGATGAAGAAGTATTAGAAGAAGTAGATGAAGGAAAATAAGTAGAAGAAGAAAGAGCAGGAGAAGAAGAAGAATAAGAAAAAGAAGAAGGAAAAAAAGAAGAAGTAAAAGAAAAAGAAGAAGAAGAACAAGAAGACAAAGAAGAAGAAACATTTGGAGAAGAATAAGAAGATGAAGAAGAAAAGTAAGGTAGAAGAGGAAGAAGATGAGGAAGAAGAAGAAGAGGAAGAAGAAGTCGAGGAAGATGAAGAAGAAGAAGAATTATTAGAAGAAGTAGTAGTAGAAGAAGAAATAGAAGAAGAAGAAGTAGAGGAAGAAGAAGAAGAACAAGAAGAAAAGAAAGAAGAAGAAAAGAAAGAAGAAGAAAATGAAGAAGAGGAAGAAGAGGAAAAAGAAGTAGAAGAAGAAGAAGAAGATGATGAAGAAGTGGGAAAAGGATAAGAAAAAAAGGAACAAGATGAAGTAGTAGTAGTAGAAGAAGAGGAAGAAGAGGAAGGAAGTAGAGGCAGCAGAAGGGGAAGAAGAAGAGGAAGATGAAGTAGAAGAAGAAAAACAAAAAGGATTAGAAGGACAAGAAGAAGAAGAGGAAGAAGAAAAAGAAGAAGAAGACAAAGAAGAAGAAGAAGAAGTAGAAGAGAAAGAAGAAGAACAAGAAAATGAAGAAAAGAAGATGAAGAAGAAGAAGATGAAGATGGAGAAGAAGAATAAGAGGAGGAAGTGGAGGAAGAAGAAGAAGAAGAGGCAGAAGAAAAAGAGGACTAAGAAGAAGAGGAGGAGGATGAAGAAGAAGAAGTACAACAACAAGAAGGATTTGTAGAAGATGAAGAAGAAGGAGAAGATGAAGAAGAAGAAGTGGAAGAAGAAGAAGAAGAAGAATAAAAAGTAGTAGTTGAAGAAGAAGAAGAAGAAGAAGTAGTAAAAGAAGAAGAAGAAGAGGAAGAAGAAGAAGGAGAACTTGAAGAAGTGGAGGGAAGAAGTGGAAGTTGAAGTTGAAGAAGAGGTTGAGGAAGAAGAAAAATTAGAAGATGAAGAAGAAGAGGAGAATGATGTAAAAGAAGAAGAAGAAGAATAAGGAGATGAAAAAGAAGAAGAAGAAGAAGAAGAAGATTAAGAAGATGAAAAAGAAGAAGAAAAAGAAAAGAAAGATAAAAATTAAGAAGAAGAAGAAGAAGATGGAGAAAAACATGATGAAGAAAAAGAAGAGGAAGAAGAAGAAGATAATGAAGAAGTAGAAGAAAAGGAAGAACTAGAAGAAGTATAGGAAAGAAGAGGAGGAGGTAGAAGAGGATGAATAAGAGAAAAAAAAGAAGGAGAAGAAGAAGAAGAAGAAGAAGAAAAAGATGAATATGAAGAAGAAGAAGATGTAGAAGAAGAAGAAGAAGCAAAAGAAGAAGAAGAACAAGAAGAAGTCAAAGAAGTGGAAGAAGGAGAAGAAATGAAAGTAGAACAAGATGAAAAAAATGAAGAAGAAGAGGAATAAGAAGAGTAAGAGGAAGAAGAGGAGGAGGAAGAAGAAAAAGAAGAGGAAGAAGAAGAAGAAATGGAAGAAGGAAAAGAAGTTGAAGAAGAAAGAGGAGGAGAAGAAGAAGGAGAAAAATAAGAAGAAGAATACAAAGATGAAGAAGAAGAAGAAGGAGGAGGAGGAGGAGGAGGAGAAGAAGATGACAAAGAAGAGAAAAAAGTAGTTGAACAATAGGAAGAAGAAGAGGAGGAAGAAGAAGAAAAAGAGGAAGAATAAGTCGAGGAAGTTGAAGAGCAAGAAGAATTATTAGAGGAAGTAGAAGATGAAGAAGAAGAAGAAAAAGAAGAAGAATTAGAAGAACTAGAAGAAGAAGAAGAAGAAAAAGAAGAACATGAAGGAGAAAATGAAGAAGTTTAAGTAGAAGAAGAAGAAGTTGATGAAGAAGTAAAAGAATTAGAAGAAGAAGAAGAAGAAGAAGAGAAAGAAGATAAAGGGAACGATGATGAAGAAGAAGAAGGAGAAGAAGAACAATTAAAAGTAGTAGTAGTAGTAGTAGAATAAGAAGAAGAAGAAGAAGAAAAAGTAGTAGAAGAAGAAGAAGAAGAAGAAGAAGAAGAAGGAGTTATGGAAGAAAAATAAATGTAGCTGAAGAAGAAGAAGTGGAAGAAAAACAAGAAAAAGATGAAGAAGAAGAAGAAGAGGAAGGAAAAGAAGTGGAAGCAGAAGAAGAGGAAGAAGAAGAAGAAGAAGAAGTTAGAAGAAGAAGAAGAAGATGATGAAGATAAAGAAGAAGAAGTAGAAGAAGAAGAAGAAGAAAAAGGAGCAAAAGTTGGAAAAAGTCAAAGAAGAGGATGAAGATGAAGAAAGAATGGAAGGAAGAAGAGAAAGAACTATAATAAGTAGAAGAAGAAGAAGAAGAAGAAGAAGAAGAAGAAGAAGAATTTGAAGATGTAGTAGTAGTAGAAGAAGAAGAAGAAGAAAAAAAAGAAGAAAAAAAAGAAGAAGAAAAGCGAGAAGATGATGATGAAGAAGAAGAAGAAGGGGAAGGAGAAGAAGAAGAAGAAGAAGAAGAAAATGAAAAAAAAGAAGAAAAAGAAGAAGAGGAAGAAGATGAATTAGTAGAAGAAGATGAAGAAGAAGAAGACAAGGAAAAAGAGGAGGAAGAAGAAGAAGAAGAAGAATTAAAAGAAATAGAAGAAAAAGATGAAGAAGAAGAGGGGGACGAGGAAAAAGAAGAAGAAGAAGAAATACATTAAGAAAAAGTGGAAGAGGAAGAAAAAGATGAAGAAGGGGAAAAATTGCAAGAAGATGAAGAAGAAGAGGAGAAGGAAGAGGAGGAGTAGGAGGTGAAGAAGAAGAAGAAGAAGAAGAAGAAATAAAAGAAGAAAAGAAGAAGAAAAAGAAAAGATAAAGATGAAGAAAAAGAAGAAAAAGAAGAAAAAGAAGAAGAACAAGAAGAATTAGAAATAGAAGTAGTAGTAGTAGTAGAAGAAAAAGAAGACGTAGAAGGAGGAGGAGGAGAAGAAGAAAAAGAATAAGAAGAAGAAGAAGAAAACGAAGAAGCAGAAGAAGAAGAAGAAGAAGAAAAAGAAGAAGTGGAAGAAGAAGAAAGATAAGAAGAAGGGGAAGGAAAAAGAGGAAGAGGAGGCGGAAAAATTTGGAGAAGAAGTTTAGCAAGAAGAAAAAGTAGTAGATGATGATGAAGAAGAAGAAAAAGAAGAGGAGGAGGAGGAGGAGGAGGAAGACAAAGAAGAAGAAGAAGATGAAGAAAAAGAAGAACAAAAAGAAGATGACAAAGAAGAAGGAGAAGAAATGAAAGGTGGTGAAGAAGAAGAAAAAGAGGAAGGAAGAAGTGGAATAAGAAGAGGAAGAAGAAGAAGAAGAAGAAGAAGAGGATGAAGTAGAGGAAGAAGAAGAAGAAGAAGAGGAGGAGGAAGAAGAAGTATTAGAAGAAGTAGAGGAAGGCAAATAAGTAGAAGATGAAAGAGGAGGAGAAGAAGAAGAATAAGAAAAAGAAGAAGGAGAAAAAGAAGAAGAAGAAGTAAAAGAAAAAGAAGAAGAAGAAGAAGAAGAAGACAAAGAATAAGAAGAAGAAGAAGAAAAGTAAGGTAGAAGAAGAAAAAATGAGCAAGAAGAAGAAGAGGAAGAAGAAGTCGAGGAAGATGAAGAAGAAGAAGAATTATTAGCAGAAGTAGTAGTAGAAGAAGAGAAAGAAGAAGAAGTAGAAGAAGAAGAAGAAGAATTTGAAGATGTAGTAGTAGTAGTAGAAGAAGAAGAAGAAGAAGAAGCACAAGAAAAAAAGAAGAAAAGTGAGAAGAAGAAGAAGAAGAAGAAAAAGGAGAAGAAGAAGAAGAAGAAGAAGAAGAAAATGAAAAAGGAGAAGAAAAAGAAGAGGAAGAAGATGAATTAATAGAAGAAGATGAAGAAGAAGATGAGGAGGAGGAGGAGGAAGAAGAAGAAGAAGAAGAAGAAATAGATGAAGAAGTGGAAAACAAAGAAAAAGATGAAAATGAAGAAGTAGAAGAGGAGAAGGAAGAGGGGTAGGAGGTGAAGAAGAAAAAGAAGAAGAGGAAGAAAAAAAAGAAGAAAATGAAAAAGAAAAAGAAAATGATAAAGATGAAGACAAAGAAGAAAAGAAGAAGAATAGGAAGAATTAGAAATAGAAGTAGAAGAAGAAGAAGAAGAAGAAGAAGAAGAATAAGGAGAAGGAGGAGGAGGAGAAGAAGAAGAAGAAGAAGAAGAAGAAGAAGAAGAAGAAGAAAATGAAGAAGCAGAAGAAGAAGAAGAAGAAGAAGAAGAAGAAGTGGAAGAAGAAGAAAGAGAAGAAGAAGGGGAAGGAAGAAGAGGAAGTGGAGGTGAAGAATAAGTTGAGGAAGAAGAAAAAGTAGTATATGATGATGAAGAAGAGTAGGAGGAGGAGGAGGACGAGGAAGACGAAGAAGAAGAAGAAGAAGAAAAAGAAGAACAAGAAGATGATGAAGAAGAAGAACAAGGAGAAGAAATGAATGGAGGTGAAGAAGAAGAAGAAGAAGAGGAAGGAAGAAGTGGAATATGAAGAGGAAGAAGAAGAAGAGGACGAAGTAAAGGAGGAAGAAAAAAAAGAAGAGGAAGAAGATGAAGAAGTATTAGAAGAAGTAGATGAAGGAAAATAAGTAGAAGAAGAAAGAGGAGGAGAAGAAGAATAATAAGAAAAAGAAGAAGGAAAAAAAGAAGAAGAAGAAGTAAAAGAAAAAGAAGAAGAACAACAAGAAGAACAAGAAGACAAAGAAGAAGAAACATTTGGAGAAGAATAAGAAGATGAAGAATAAAAGTAAGGTAGAAGAGGAAGAAGAACCAGAGGAAGAAGAAGTCGAGGAAGATGAAGAAGAAGAAGAATTATTAGAAGAAGTAGTAGTAGAAGAAGAAATAGAAGAAGAAGAACAAGAAGAAAAGAAAGAAGAAGAAGAAAATGAAGAAGAAAATGAAGAAGAGGAAGAAGAGGAAAAAGAAGTAGAAGAAGAAGAAGATGATGAAGAAGTGGGAAAAGGATAAGAAAAAAAGGAACAAGATGAAGTAGTAGTAGTAGAAGAAGAGGAAGAAGAGGAAGGAAGTAGAGCCAACATAAGAGGAAGAAGAAGAGGAAGATGAAGTAGAAGAAGAAAAACAAAAAGGATTAGAAGGACAAGAAGAAGAAGAGGAAGAAGAAAAAGAAGAAGAGGACAAAGAAGAAGAAGAAGAAGAAGTAGAAGAGAAAGAAGAAGAAGAAGAAAAAGAAGAAAAGAAGAAGAAGAAGAAGAAGATGAAGAAGGAGAAGAAGAATAAGAGGAGGAAGTGGAGGAAGAAGAAGAAGAAGAGGCAGAAGAAAAAGAGGACTAAGAAGAAGAGGAGGAGGATGAAGAAGAAGTAAAACAATAAGAAGGATTTGGAGAAGATGAAGAAGAAGGAGAAGATGAAGAAGAAGAAGTGGAAGAAGAAGAAGAAGAAGAAGAATAAAAAGTAGTAGTTGAAGAAGAAGAAGTAAAAGAGGAAGAAGAAGAGGAAGAAGAAGAAGGAGAACTTGAAGAAGAAGTGGAGGGAAGAAGTGGAAGTTGAAGTTGAAGAAGAGGTTGAGGAAGAAGAAAAAGTAGAAGATGAAGAAGAAGAGGAGAATGATGTAAAAGAAGAAGAAGAAGAATAAGGAGAAGAAAAATAAGAAGAAGAAGAAGAAGAAGACTAAGAAGATGAAAAAGAAGAAGAAAAAGAAAAGAAAGATAAAAATTAAGAAGAAGAAGAAGAAGATGGAGAAAAACATGATGAAGAAAAAGAAGAGGAAGAAGAAGAAGATAATGAAGAAGTAGAAGAAAAGGAAGAACTAGAAGAACAAGTATAGGAAAGAAGAGGAGGAGGCAGAAGAGGATGAATAAGAGAAAAAAAAGGAGAAGAAGAAGAAGAAGAAGAAGAGGAAGAAGTGGAGGAAATAGAGAAGAAGAAGAAGAAAAAGATGAATATGAAGAAGAAGAAGATGTAGAAGAAGAAGAAGCAAAAGAAGAAGAAGAACAAGAAGAAGTCGAAGAAGTGAAAGAAGGAGAAGAAATGAAAGTAGAACAAGATGAAGAAAATGAAGAAGAAGAAGAGGAATAAGAAGAGCAAGAGGAAGAAGAGGAGGAGGAAGAAGAAGAAGAAAAGGAAGAAGAAGAAGAAATGGAGGAAGGAAAAGAAGTTGAAGAAGAAAGAGGAGGAGAAGAAGAAGGAGAAAAATAAGAAGAAGAATACAAAGATGATGAAGAAGAAGAAGGAGGAGGACGAGGAAGAGGAGGAGAAGAAGATGATAAAGAAGAGGAAAAAGTAGTTGAACAATAGAAAGAAGAAGAAGAATAGTAAGGAAAAACAGGAAGAAGAAGAGCAGGAAGAAGAAGAAGAAGAGGAAGAATAAGTCGAGGAAGTTGAAGAGCAAGAAGAATTATTAGAGGAAGTAGAAGATGATGAAGAAGAAGAAGAAAAAGAAAATGAGGAAGAAGAAGATGAAAATGAAGAAGAAGATGATGAAGAAGATGTAAAAGAAGAAGAAGAAGAACATAAAGGAAAAAAAGGAGAAAAATAAGTTAGAGAAGAAGAAGAAAAAAGTGGAAGAAGAAGTAGAAGAAGAAGAAGAAGAAGAAGAAGAACAAGTAGTAAAAGATGAGAAAGAAGAAGAAGAAGAAGAAGAGAAGATGAAGCATAGGAAGAAGATGAGGAAGAGGAAGATGAAGAAGAAAAAGAAGAATTAGAGGAAGTGGAAGAAGAAAAAAAAAGAGAAGAAAACGAAGATAATGAAGAAGAAAAAGAAGTAGAAGTAGAAGAAGAAGATGAAGAGGAAGAAGAAGTAAAAGTAAAAGAAGAAGAAGAAGAAGAAAAAGAAAAAGAAGAAGAAGAAGGAAAATATGTAGAGGAAGAAGAAAAAGAAGAAGAAGAAGAAGAAGAAGGAGAAGAAGAAGAAGACATTTAAAAAAGAAGAAGAAGAAGAAGGAGAAAAATAAGAAGAACAACAAGAAGAAGAAGAACAAGATGAAGTAGAAAAAGAAGAAAAAGAAGAAGAAAAAGTTGAAGATGAAGAATAAGAAGAAGAAGAAGAGGAAAGAAGTTGAGGAAGTAGAAGAGGAAGAAGTAGAAGAGGAAGAAGTAGAAGAAGAAGAAGAAGAGGAAGATGAAGCAAAAGAAGAAGAAGTACAAGAGGAAGAAGAAGAAAAAAAAGAAAACAAAGAAGAAGAGGACAAAGAAGAAGTAGTGGAACAAGAAGGAGAAAAAGAAGAAAAAGCAGAAGAAGAAGAAGAAGAAGAAGAAGAAGAAGAAGAAGATTGTGAAGAAGATGATGAAGATGAAGAAGAAGTATAGGAAGAAGACGAAGAAGAAGAAGAAGTAGAAGAAGAAGAAGAAGAGGAAGAAGAAATGGACGAAAAGGAAGATGAAGAAGAAGAAGTGTATAGAAGAAGTGGAAGAAGAAGAAGACGAAGGGGAAGAAGAAGAGGAAGAAGAAGAAGAAGAAGACCCCAAAGAAGAAATGAAGAAGTAAACAAAGAAGGAGAAGAGGGAGAAGAAAAAGAAGATAAAGAAGAAGTAGAAGAAGATGATGATGAAAAAGAAAAAGAAGAAGAAGTAGAAAAAAATTAGAAGTAGACGAAGAAGTAGAAGAAGAAGAAGAAAAATAAGAAGAAGAAGAAGAAGATTTAGAAGAATAAGTTGAAGAGGAAGAAGGAGAGGGGCAAGAAGAAGCGAAGGAAGACATAGAAGAAGATGAAAATGAAAAAGAAGATGAGGAAGAGAAGGAGGAAGAAGAAGAAGAAGACGAGGAAGAAGAAAACTAAGTAAAAGAAGAGAAGGAAAAAGGAGAAGAAGATGAGAAAGAAGAGGAGGAAGAAGAAGAAGAAAATGAAGAAGAGAATGAAGAAGAAGAAGAAGAAGAAGAAGAATAAGAATCACGAGAAGTAGAAGTAGAAGAAGAGGACATAGAAGAGGAAGAAGAAGAAAAAGAAGAAGACGAAGAAGGCAAAGAAGTAGAAGAAGAAGAAGATGATGATGAAGAAAAGAAGAAGAAGAACGAGAAGAAGAAGAATAAGAAGGAGAAGAAGAAGAAGAAGAAGGAGAAGAGAAAGAAGAGGAAGAGGAAGAAGAAGAAGAAAAAGAAGAAGGTGAATGAGAAGAAGAAGAAGAAGAAGAAGTGGAAGAAGAAGAATAGTAAGTTGATGAAGAAGAAGAAGAAGAGAATTGAAGAAGTGGAAGAAGAAGAGGATGAAGATCAAGAGGAAGAGGAAGATGAAGAGGAATAAGATGAAGAAGAAGAAAAAGAAGGAGAAGAAGAAAATGTAGAAATAGAAGAAGTAGAAAAAGAAGAAAAAGAAAAAGAAGAAAAAGAAGTAGAAGAAGAAGAACAAGAAGGAGGAGGAGAAGGAGAGGAAGAAGTTGAAGAAGGAGAAAAAGAAGTAGTAGTAAAAGAAGAAGAAGATTCGTAGAAGAAAAAGGATAAGAAGAAGAAGAAGAATAATAAGAAGAATATGAAGAACAAGAAATAGAAGAAGAGGAAGAAGAAGAAGAAGACTAAGAAAAATTAGAGGAGGAAGAAGAAGAAGAAGAACATGAAGAAGAAGAAGAAGAAGAAGCAGAAGATGATGGAGGAGGAGGAGGAGAAGAAGAATGAGAAGAAGAAGGAGAAAAAAAGTAGATGAAAAAAAAGAAGAAGAAAAAGAAGGAGAGTAGGAGGAAGAAAAATAAGTAATAGGAGAGGAGGAAGAAGAAGAAGAAGAAAGGAAGAAGATTAGGAGGAGGAAGAAGAACAAGAAGAAGCAAAAGAAGTAGTAGTAGTAGATGAAGAAGAAGAAGAAGAAGAATAAGAAGAAGATGAAGATGGAGAAGAAGAATAAGAAGAAGAAAAAGAATAGGAGGAATAATAGAAAGAAGAATAAGAAGAAGAAGAGGAAGAAGAAGAAGAAGAAAAAGAAGGGGAAGGAAGAAGAGGAAGAAGAAGAGGAAGAAGAAGAAGAGAAAGAAGAAGAGGAGGAAGAATTATAAGAAGTAGAAGCAGAAGAAGAAGAAGAAGAATTAGAAGAAGTAGCAGATGTACAAGAATAAGAAGAAAAGAAAAATCAGAAAAAGAAGGAGAAGAAGAAGAGGAAGAAGAGAAGAAGAAGAAGAAGAAGAAGAAGAAGAAGAAGATGGAGAACTTGATGAAGATGAAAAGAATAATAAATATGATAATAAGAAAAATTAGAAGAAGAAGAAGAAGAGGAAGTAGTAGTGGAAGAAGAAGAAGTGGAAGTAGAGGTAGAAGAATAAGAAAGGAAGAAGAACAGGATAAAGATGATTAAGAAGAAGAAGAAGAATTAGAAGAAGTAGAAGAATAAGAAGAAGTTGAAGAAGAAGAAAATAAAGAAGAAGTAAAAGAAGAAGAAGAAGAAGAAGTTGAAGAAGTAGAAGACGAAGAAGAAGAAGAAGAAGAAGAAGAAGAAGAAGAAGAAGAAGAGAAAGAAGAAGAGGTTTGTGAAGAGGAGGAAGAAGAAGAAGAATTAGAAGTAGAAGAAGAAGAGGAAGAAGAAAAATTGGTACAAGAAAAATAAAATGTAGAAGAAGAGGAAAAAAGAAGTGGAAGAAGAAGAAGAAGAAGAAGAAGAAGTTGAAGAAAAAGAAGCACAAGAAGATGAAGAAGAACTCAAAGAAGATGAAGAAGAAGAATAAGAAGGAAAAAAAGTAGTAGAAGAAGACAAAGAAGAAGATGATGAAGAAGAAGAATAATAAGAACAAAAAGAAGAAGAAGAAAAAGAAGAAGAAGAAGAAAAAGGAGAAGAAGAAGGAGAAGGAGAAGTAGAAGGTAGAGAAGAAGGACAAGAAGAAGAAGATGACAAAGAAGAAGAAGAAGAAAAAGACAAAGAAGGCGAATAAGAAAAAGAAGTGGAAGAAGAATAAGAAGAAGAAGAAGTAGAAGAAGAAGAAGAAGATGAGAAGAAGTAGAAGAACAAGTTGAAGAAGAAAAAGAAGAAGAAGAGGAACAAGAAGAGGAGGAAGAGAATAAGAAGACAAAGTAGAAAAGGAGAAGGAAGAAGAAAAAGAAGATGAGGAAGAGGTGGAAGAAGAATAAAAGAAAGAGAAGAAGAAGAAGAAGAAGAAGAAGAAGAAGAGGAAGAAGAAAATTAAGTTGATTAATATGTGGAAGAAGAAGATGAAGAAGAAAAGGAGAACAAGTTGAAGAATTACAAGAAGTACACGAAGAAGAAGAAGATGAAGTTGAGGAAGAAGAAGAAGAAGAAGAAGAAGAAGATGAAGAGGAAGAAGAAGAAAAAGAAGAAGAAGAAGAAGAAGAAGAAGAATAAGAAGAAGAAGAAGAAGAAGAAGAAGAAGAAGATGGAGAAGAAAAATAAGAGGGAGAAGTAGAAGAAGAAGAAGAAGAAGAAGAAGAAGTGGAAGAAGAAAAGGAAGAGAAAGAAGAATAAGAAAAAGAAGGAGAAGAAGATGAGGAAGGAAGAAGTGGAAGAAGAAGAGGAAGAAGAAGAGAAAGAAGAAGAGGACGAAGAAGAAAAGAAGAAGAAGAAGAAGAAGAATTAGAAGAAGTAAAAGAAGAAGCAGAAGTAAAAGAAGTACAAGAAGAAAAAAGAGGATGAGGAGAAGAAAAATGAGAAGAAAGAGAAGAAGGGGAAGGAGAAGAAGAAGAAGAAGAAGAAGAAGAAGAAGAAGATGACGATGATGATGAAGAAAACAAAGAGTAAGAAGTGGGGGAGAAGGAAGAGGAAGAGGAAGAAGAGAAAGTAGTAGAAGAAGAAGAATAGTAATAATAATAGTTAGAAGAAGAAGCAGAAGAAAAAGGAGAAGAAGAAGAAGGAGAGGAAGAAAGCGTGGAAGGAAGAAGAAAAAAGATCATGAAGAAGAAAAAGTAGAAGATGAAGAAGAAGAAGAAGAAGAATAGGAAGAAGAAGAGAACAAGGAGAAGGAAAAGAAGAGGATAAAGAAGTAGGAGAAGAAGAAGAATAAGAAATAGTATAACAAGAAGAGGAGGAAGAAGTACAAGATAAAAATGAAGAAGAAAAAGATGCAGAAGAAGAAAAAGAAGAAAAAGGAGATAAAGAAAAACAAGAAGAACAAGAAGAACTCTACTTTACCCTACTCTAGCAAGCCTAGCTTATCAAGCCTCAACTAGCTCTACTCAACTCTACTATATTTTTCTTTGCTCTGCTCTGCTCTACTCTGCTTTGCTCTACTCAGTTCTACTCATCTTTACTCTTCTCTACACTGCTCTACTCTATTCTCCTCTACTCTAACCTAGCCTAGCCTAACATAGCCTTAATTCACTCTTCTCTACTCTGCTCTACTCTACTGTATCTTACTCTACTCTACTCTATTATACCCTAGCCTACCCTAGCATAGCTTAACTTAGCCCAACCTAACCTAGCTCTACTCCACTATACTCTACTATACTCTACTCGAACCTAGCCTAACCTAGCTCTAATTTACTCTACTCTACTCTACTCAAACATAGCCTAATTTATCAAGCCTAAACAAACTCTACTCAGCTCTCCTCTGCTCTGCTCTACTTTGCTTTGCCCTATTCTTTTCTTCTCTACTTTACTTTGCTTTGCTCTGTTATACTCGAGTCTACTCTACTCTAGTGTGGCCTAGCTTATCCTAACCAAGCACTACTCTACTCTTCTCTACTCTACTACACTCTTTTATCCTGGTCTACTCTACTCTACTTTAATCTAGCATAGCCTAGCCAATCCTAGTCAAGCCTAACATAGCTTAGCTTTGCCCAACCTAACTTAGCTCTACTCTACTCTATTCTACTCTACCTTACTATAATCTACTCTACTTTTCTCTACTCAACTCTAACCTAGCCTAGCTTAGGTCTACTCTATTGTACTCTACTCTACTCTAATCTAGCCTAACCTAACCTTACTCTACTCTACTTTTCTATATTTTTCTCTGTTATGCTCTTCTCTCTATAATCTACTCTACTCTACTCAGCTCTGCTCTTCTTTACTTTCCTCTGCTCTACTCTACTCTTCTCTGCTCTACTCTACTCTATTCTCCTCTACTCTCCTCTATTCTACTCTCTTCTACTCTCCTCTCCTCTCCTCTACTTTACTCTACTCTACACTACTCTACTCTAATCTATTCTACTTAACTTTACTCTATTCTACTCTAATCCACTTTACTTCACCCTACTCTAGTCGAGGTTAGCCTAGCCTATCTAACTCTAATCTACACTACTCTACTCTAAACTACTCTACTCTACTCTAATCTAATCTACTCTACTCTACTCTAGCTTTGCCTAGCCTTGTCTAGCCTACCATAGCCTAGCCTCCCTTAGCCTAACGTAGCTCTCCTCTACTCTACTCTACACTACTCTACTCTACTCTCTCCATCCTTACCTAGCCTAGCCTAACCTAGCTTAGCTCTACTTAACTCAACATTGCTTTACTTTGCTCCATATTACTATACTCTACACTACTCTACTCTACTCTTCTATACTCCACTATACTCTACTCTTCTACTCTAGTCTACTCTACTCTGCTCTGCTCTCCTCCTCTCTCCTCTCCTCTACTCTACTCTACTTTACTCTATTCTACTCCATGTTACTCTAATCTATTCTTCTCTACTTAACTCTGTGATTCTCTACTCTACTCTACTCTACTTTAGCCTAGCCTAACATGGCCTAGCCTAGCCTAACCACGCTCTACTCTACCCTACTTTACTCTACTCTAGCCTAGCTTGGCCTACCCTAACTTAGCCATATTGAGCCTAAGCTAGCTCTACTCTACTCTACTCTACCCAACTAAACTCTACTCCATTCTAACCAAGCTCAATTATACATTACTTTACTCTACTATACACTACTCAGGCCTAGTTTTGCCTTGCCTAGCATAGCTTAGCCAAGCCTAAGCAATCTCTATTATGCTTTACTCTACTCTATTGTACTCTACTCTTCTTTGCTCAGCTCAACTCTATACTTCAGCCTAGCTTAGCCTTGCCTAACCTAACTTAGCTCTACTCCACTCTACTCTAGCCTAGCCTAGCCTACCCTAGCCAAGCCTAGCCTCGCCTAGCTTTTCCTATGAAAACCTACCTCTACTCGACACTATTCTACTCTATACTACTCCACTCTACTCTACTCTAATCTTCTCTAACCTAGCCTAGCAAAAGCTAACCTTGCCTAGCAATGCTTAGCATAACCAAACCTAACTTAGCTCTACTCTGCTCCACTCTACTCTTCTTTACTCTTCTCTACTGTGCTCTACTATACTCTACTCTACTCTAGCCTTTCCTAACCTAGCTTTACCTAACCTAGCTCCACTCTATGCTACTCTACTCAATTTTACTCTACTCTAGTCCAACATAGCCTTGTCTAGCATAGCCTAGCCCAACCTACCTAGCTTTACTCTACTCTAATGAACTCTACTCTACTCTACACTACTTTACTGTACTCTACTCTACTCTACCTTACTATAACCTTGCCCATCCAAGCCTAGTCTAACTTAGCTCTACTCTACTCTACTCTACTCTAGCCTAACCTAACCTAGCTTTGCTTTACACTACTCTACCATACTTTTCTCTACTCTGCTTTGCACTATTATTATATTCTCCACTCTACTCTCCTCTACTATGCTCTTCTCTGGTATACTCTACTCTACTCTGCACTATTCTATGCTAATCTACTCTGCTCTACTCTATTTTTCTCTATTTTGCTCTACATTATTCTACTCTACTCTACTCTACTCAGCTCTACTCTACCATACTCTACTTATACTAGCCTAGCTTACCTAACCTTGTTTAACATAGCTCTACTCTATTATATTGTACTTTATAACTCTACCTTATCCCAGCCTAAACTTGCTTAACTTAGGCTAGACTAACCTAACCTAAACAAGCATAACTCTACTTTGTTATTCTCTACCTTACATTATTCTACTCTACTCTAGCTCTACTCTACTCTGCTCTACCTTACTATGTTCTATTATACTCTACTCTACTCTACTCTAGCCTAGTCTCACCTAACCTAGCTCTACTTTACTCGACTCTACTCTACTATAATTTGCTTTGTTATGCTCTACTATACTCTGGAGTTCTCTGCTCTGCTCTACTCTACTCTACTCTTCTTTACCCCAGACTAGCTTAGCCATGCCTAACCTAACCTAGCTCTACTCTACACTACTCTAACCTACTCAACTCTATGCTACTCTATGCTACTCTACTATACCCTTCTTTAACCTAGCCTAACCTAACTAGCTCTACTATAGTCTACCCTACTGTATTCTACTCTAACTTAACCAAGCATAGAATAGCCTACCATAACCAAGCCTAGCCTATGTTACCATAGCCTAGTCTTGCTTATCTTAAGCTTGCTTTACTCTACTATACTGTACTCTAGTCTACTCTACTCAATTATACTCTAACCTAGCATAGCCTAGTCAAACTTAACGAGCTCTACTCTTTTCTAGCCTACTCAACTCTACTCTAGCCTAACCTAGCCTACCCTAGCTTAGCCTAATCTTACTTTGCAATACTCTACTCTATTATGCTCTTCTCTACTCGTCTCCACTCTGTTTTGCTTTACTATGCTATGCTTTGCTCCATTCTACTCTGCTCTACTCTACTCAACTCAGCTATACTCTATTCTACACTACTTAGCCTAGCCTATCCTAGCCTAACCTAGCTTTACTATACTATGCTCCACTCTACTCTACTCTACTCTGCTCTACTCTAAACTCGCTTAGCCTAACCTAGTCTAGCCTAGCCTAACCTAGCCTTACTCTGCTCTTACTCTGCTCTACTCTACTCTACTATACTCTACTCTTCTCTTCTCTATTCTTCTATACTCTACTCTGCTCTGCTTTGTTATACTTTGCTATGTTCTTTCTTGTGCTTCTCTACTCTACTTTACTCTACTAAACTATACTCTATTATAGCCTTTCCTCACCTAACCTAATTAAGCTCTACTATGCTCTAGTCTCGCTTAGCCTTACCTAGCTTGCCTCAGCACAGCCTAGCCTAGCCTTGCCTATCCTAAAATGGCTTTACTTGACTCTACTCTAGCCTAGCCGAGCTTAACCAAGCCTTACCTTGCTCTAGTCTACTCTACTCTACTCTACTCTGGCATAGTGTAGCCTAGCCTGGGCTTGCCTAACTAAGCTTTACTCTGCTCTGTTTTTCTCTACTCTACTCTACTTTGCTTTGCTCAGCATTACTCTACTATTCTCTACTTTATGCTACTATGCCCTGCTCTGCTATGTTATTCTCTACTCCACTCTACGCTACTCTATTATACTTTAGCCTAGGCTAGCCTAATCTAGCTCTACTCTACTCTGATGATCTACTCTACTTTACCCTAACTTAGCCTTGCCTAGCTTACTTAAACCTTTCTTTACTCTACTATACTCTATTCTACTCTAGCCTAACCTTACTCTACTCTACTCTAGTGTACTATACTCTACTATACTATACCCTACTCTCCTCTACTCTACTCTACACTTCTTTATTCTACTCTATCCTAGCCTAACCTTGCTCCACTCTACTCTATTCAACTCTACTAATCTATGCTCTACTCTACTATACTCTACTCTATTCTACTCTACTCTACTCTTTTTTAATCTAAGCTAAACTAGCTTACCTAAATCTAACCTAACTCTACTTTGCTCTACTCTACTCTACTTTTATCTACCCTTCTCTACTCTACTTTGTGCTACTCTACTATGCTCTTCTCTACTCTACTCCTCTCTTCTTTATTTTGCTCTGCTTTGCATTGTTCTACTATACTCTACACTACTCTACTCTAGCCTAACCCAACCAAACCAAGCCCTACTTTGCTCTACTTTACTCTGACCTGCTTTATTATACTCTACTCTAGCCTAGCCTAGCCTATGGTATTCTGCTTCGCTCTACTCTACTATGCTCTACTTTTTTCTATTCTACTATGCTCTACTATACTCTGCTCTACTCTACATTGTTGTACTCTACTCTACCATAGCTTAGCCTAACCTAGCTCTACTCTACTCTAGTAGACTATACCCTACACTACTCTACCCTAACTTTGCTTGACTAGCTTAGCCTAGCTTAGTTTTATTATACTTTACTCTACTCTACTCTACTACAATGGACTCTACTCTACTATACTCTAACTTAACCTAGCCTAACCAAGTATAACCTAGCTCTATTGTACTCTACTCTACTCTACCCTAGTCTTTCCTAGTCGAGCCTAACATAGCATTTCCTAGCCAACCTAGCTTTCCTCTGCTCTGCTCTATTCTGCTTTACTCTACTCTACTCTTCTCTACTCTACTCTATTATACTCTAGCATAGCATATCATAACTAGCTCTACTCTACTCTATTCAAATATACTCTACTATAGCCTAACCTAACCTAGCTCTACTCTACTCAACTCTATTCTATTATACTCTACTCTACTCTACTCTTATCTAACCCAGTTTAGCCTAACTTAGCTTAACCTAGCTCTACTCTACTCTACTCTACTCTTTTCTACTCTACTATGCTCTACTCTCCTCTACTATTCTCTACTATACTCTTCTTTGCTTTTCTCTACTCTATTCTACTCTTCTCAACTCTACTCTACTCTAATCTACTCTACTCTACTCAATTGTACTTTACTCTACTCTAGCATAGTTTAGCCTAGCCTATGCTTATATTACCTAACTTAGCTCTTCTCTACTCTTCTCTACTTTACTCTAAACTACTTTACTCTAGGCTAGCCTTGCCTAGCAAAGCCTACTCTTCAAAAGCTTAGCCTAGCCTAACCTAGCTTTTTTCGACTTTGCTTTACTCAACTCTCCTCTAATCTACTATATTTTACTCTACATTATTTTAACAGAGCTTAGCCTAGCCTAGGCTAACTTAGCACAATCTTACTCTACACTACTCAAGCCTAGCCTAACCCTGCTTAATTTAGCTTGGCTTTGCTCTATGCTCTACTCTACTCTACTCTACTCTACTTTACTCTTCTCTACTCTACTCTACTCTACTCTACTCTAATCCACTTTACTCTACTCTAGTCCACTCTACTCTAGCCTAGTCTACTCTACTCTTTCCTAGCCTAACGTAGCCTAGCCTACTGTAGCTCTACTCTACTCTACTATACTCTAATAAACTCTACTCCACTCTATTCTACTCTATTCTAACCTAGCCTAACCTATCCTTACTTAGCCTAACCTAGCAATATGCTACTTTGCTTTATTGTGCTATACTCTTGTCTACTCTATTCTTCTTTACTCTTCTTTGCTTTTGTCTGTAATGCTCTTGTTAGCTCTACTCTACTCTAATCTACTCTACACTTCTCTACTCTAGTCTAGCCTTGCCTAACCTAGCTTTACTCTACTTTACTCTACTCTTGCCTATCATTACCAAATCTAGCTTACTTCGTGTAGCCTAGCCTTGCTTGTGCAAAGCTAGCTCTACTCCACTTTACTTTACTATACTATATTATACTCTATACTACTCTACAAAATTTACTCTATTCTACTCTACTCTACTCCACTCTACTATACACTAATCTACTCTATTCTACTCTTCTCTACTCTAATCTACTCTACTCAACTCTAATCTGCTCCAACTTAGCCTAGCCTGGCCTAATCAAACCTTGCTCTACTATACTATAACTACTCTATCCTAACCTAACCTTGTTCAACTCTACTCTACTCTACTTTATTATCTTCTACTCTACTCTGCTTTACTATATTCTAGCCTAGCCTAACCTAACTTTGCTCTACTCTACTCTACTATACAATACCTTGCTATACTCTATGCTACTCTACTCAACTCTACTCTTCTTTACTCTACTCTAACCTAGTCTAACCTAGCCTAGCCTAATCTAGCTCTACTCTACTCTACTAAATTATACTATGCTTTACACTAGCCTTCTCCACTCTATTCTATTCTACTCTACACTAATCTACTCTACTTTACTCTACTATAACGTAGCCTAGCCTAGCTTAGCCTAGCTTAGCATAGCTGGCATAGCCCAGGCTAACCTTGCATTACACTTCCCTGATCTACTCTACATTTCTCTATTCTACTGTGCTCCACTCTACTTTACTCTTTTATGCTCTACTCTTCTCTACTCACCTTTACTCTGCTTTGCTCTGTTCTATATTATTTTGTACTACTCTACTATACTCTACTCTAGCCTAGCTTTGCCTAACCAAGCTCTACTCTCTACTCTACTTTGCTCTACTCTACTCTACTCTAGCCTAGCCTACCTTAGCTTAGCCTAGCTTAGCCTAACTTAGCTCTACTCTACTCAACTTGACTCTTCTCTACCTTACTCTATTATACTCTACTCTACTCCACTCTACTCTACTCTACTATACTCTACTCTACTCTACTATGCTCTACTCTACTCTAACCTTGCCTAACCTAGCTCTACTGTACACTAACATAACCTAGCCTAGCCAAACCTAGTTTAGCCTAACTTAACTCTACTCTGCTCTATTTTCCTTTACTCTACTCTACTTTGCTCTACTATTCTCTGTTGTGCTCTATTATACTCTGTTCTTCTATGCTATACTCTTTTTGCTTTACTCAACTCTATTTTGCTCTGCTTAACTATGCTCTACTCTTCACTATTTTCTCTACTCTTTTCTACTCTATTCTACTCTGCTCTACTCTGCTCTGCTCTAATTTACTCTGCTATGCACTTTTTTACTCAACTATACTCTACTCTACTATACTTTGCTCTATCAAACTTTACTCTACTATAGCCTAGTTTAGCCTAGCCTAGCCAAGCCAAATGTAACTTAACTCAACTCTACTTTACTCTACTCTACTCTACCCTACTCTACTTTACTCTAACCTAGCCTAACCTACTCTAACACAGCCTAGCCTAACCTTGCTATACTCTACTTTACTCTATTCAACTCTAATCTACTTTACTCTAAACTGGCCTAGCCTAGCTAAGCATAACTAAGCTCTACTCTTCTCTACTCTACTCTAGCCTAGCCTGGCCTAATTGAGCTTGGCCTAATATAGCTTAGCCTAACTAAGCTCTACTCTCCTCTGTTCTTCTTTGCTTTGCAATGCTCTGCTCTACTCAACTCTACTATACTCTACTCTACTATACTCTAATGTAGTCTAGCCCAACCTAGCATAACCTAGCTCTACTTTAATCTACTTTACTCTAATCTACTATACTCTAGCCTAGCCTAGCCTAACCTATCCTTACAAAGCCTAGCCTAACCTTACTCTACTCTATTATACCTTACTCTATTCTACTCTATACTACTCATCTCCAACTTAGCTAGCCTAGTTTAGCCTAACCTCTACTCTACTCTATTCTATTATGCCTTGCTATGCTCTACTTTGCTCTGCATTGCTCTGCTTTACTCTACTTTGCTTTGCTTTGCTCTATACTACTCTAGTCTACTCTACTCTTCTCTTCTATAGTCTACTATACTCTACTCTACTCTAGCCAAGTTTAGCTTTGCCTTACCTCGTTTAGCCTAACCTAACACTACTCTACTCTACTCTAGCATTGCCTTGCCAAACCTACTCTAGCCTAACCTACCATAGCCCTACTATACTTTGCTATACTTTATTGAACTATAATCTACTATATTTTATTCTACTCTACTCTAACTTAGCTTAGCCTCAACTAACCAAGCTATACTTAACTCTACTTCACTATACTCTACTCTACTTTACTCTAGTAAAGCCTAGCTTAGCCTTACCTAACCTTGCTTTACTCTGCTCTACTTTTTTTACAATCCTCTGCTCTACTCTTCTCTGCTTTACTCTACTATGCTATGCTATTCTCTACTTTTCTTTACGCCGCTCTACTTTGCTCTGCTCTATTTTGCTCTACATTGCATTGCTCAACTCTACTCGACTCTACTCTAACATTGTCTAGCCTAGCCTATCCTAACCTAAACTAGCTCTACTCTACTTTTGCTTAACCTAACTAGCCTAGAATAACCTTGCACTACTCTACTCTACTATACTCTATTGTACTCTACCATACTTTACTCTACTCTATTCTACTCTACTCTAACCTAGCTTAACTTAGCCTTGCCCAGCCTAGCTTTGTCTAACCTAGCTCTACTCTACCTTACTCTACTCTACTCTACTCAGCTCTACTTTGCTCTTCTATACTATGCTCTATAAAGCTTTATTCTTCTCTACTCTACTCAACTCTACCCCAGCCTACCCTAGCCTAGCTCTATTCTACTCTACTATACTCTTGTCTACTCTACTCTACTTAATTCTACACTACCCTACTCATTGATTTTTTATATAAAAAAAGAAATTTTGAGAGGTTAGGTGTGCAGGTAGAGAAAGAGCTAATCTGCTCAATTCTATTCTACTCTAAGCCAAGCCTAACCTAGCCAACCATTGCTTAGCCTAACTTAGCTTACCCTATATTAGTCGAGCATAGCTTAGGCTAAGCTAGCTCTACTCTACTCTACTCTATTATACTCTATTATACTATACTATACTCTACTCTACTCTACTCTACTATACTCTACTCTACTCTACTCTACTCTGATCGAGCCTCGCATGGCTTAGCCAAACCTAGCACTATTATACTCTACTCTTGCCTCGCAAAGCTTAGCCTAGTTAAACCCAACCTAGCCTAGCCTAACATAGCTCTACTATGCTCTGATCTACTCCAATCTGCTCTACTCTAAACTGCTCTGTTATGCTCTGCTCTTCTCTATTGTAATTTACTCTACTCTACTCTAGCCTAACCAAACATTGCTTTACTCTATTCCACTCTACTATACTCTACTCCAACCTAAACTAACATAGCTCTACTCTACTCTACTCTTCTCTACTCTACACTACTCAACTCTACTCTAGCATAGCTTAGCCTACCCTAGCCTAGCCAAGCCTGGCAAAGCCTACCATAATGTCGCCTCTACTTTACACTATTGTATCATACTCTGCTGTAACTTTGCCTTACTTAGCCTAGTTTAACATAGCTCAACACAACTCTACTCTACCATACTATACTCTACAGTAGCAGAGCCTAGTTTAGCCAAGCTTAACCTAGCCTAACCTAACTCTACTCTTCACTGTTCTTCTCTACTCTACTCTGCTCTACTTTATTCTATTATACTCCACTAAGCTTAAGCCTAGCCTCGCATAGCCTAGCCAAACCAAACTCTACTCTACTCTACACTACTCTAATTTACTCTACTCTATTCTATTCTACTCTACTCAACTCTACTCTACTCTACTCAACTCTACTCTACTCAACTCTACTCTACTCTACTTTATTCTACTCTACACTACTTTGCTCTACTTTACTCTATTATACTCTACTATACTCTATTTTACCTTAATCTACTCTACTCTACTCTACTATACTCTACTCCACTCTACTCTACTCTACTCCACTCTACTCAATACAGTACTCTACTCTACTTTACTCTAACTTAGTCGAGGCTAGCCTTACTTAGCCAAACCTAGCTCCACTCAGCTTCGCACTACTCTACTTTACACTGCTCTACTCTTCATTGCTTTGCTTCGCTCCACTCTTCTTTTATTTGCTCTACTCAGCTTAGGTCAGCTCAACTATTCTCTGCTCTACTCTACTTTGCTCTGTAGAGCTCTGCTCTACTCTATTCTACTCTACTCTACTTTAAAATATCCTAGCCTAGCCTAACCTAACCTCACTATACTCTACCCTACTCTATGCTACCCTACTCAACTATACATTACTCTATTATACTCAACTCTACTCTTGTCTACTCAACTCTATTCTACTCTACTCAACTTTACTAAACACTACTCTACTCTACTCTACTCAACGCAACTCTACTATACTCGACTGTACTCCACTATAATCTACTATACTCAACTCTACTCTTACTTCGTCTAGATTAGCCTATCTTAGCCTAACCTAGCTCTAATTTTTTCTTACTGCTCTAATTTGCTCAACTCTTCTCTGCTCTACTTTACTTTATTCTACTATACTTTACTATGCTCTGTCCTACTCGACACTACTCTACTCTACTTTAACCTTCTCTACTCTACTCTACTCTACACTACTTTGCTCTACTCTAACCTAGCATAGCTTAGACTAGCCTAGCTTATCTTAGCTTAGGTTTGCCTAACCAAGCTTTACTCTACTCTATTCTACTCTACTCCACTCTACTCTTTTCAGCTCTACTCTACTCTCCTCTTGTCTGCACTTTACTGCTCTGCTCTACTCTTCTCTGCTCTACTCTACTCTACTCTTCTCTACTCTACTCGACTCTACTCTAGCCTAGCCTAGCCACTCTAACCTAGCCTAGCATAGCTTAACATTATTGTACTATACTCTACTCAACTCTAGCCTAGCCTAACATGGCTCTACTCTACTTTATAACACTATGCTCTGCTCTATTTTGTTCTACTCTACTCTACTTACTCTACTCTTCTCTGCACTACCCTAGTCTACTCTTCTCTACTCCACTCTATTGTAGCTTTGTCTAGATTACCCTAGCCTAACCTAACTTAGCTCTACTTTATGTTGCACTACTCTATTCTACTCTAATCAACAATACTATACTCACTCTTTTATACTTTACTCTACTTAGCCTAGCCTAGCCTAATCTATCCTAGCTTTATTCTACTCTACTTTACCCAACTCGAATATGCTCTTCTCTACTCTCCTCTTCCCTACTCTGCTCTACAGTACTCTTCACTATTCTGCTCTACTCTTTTATGCTTTACTCTACTCTATTATACTATAGCCAAACCTTGCCTGACCTAGCTCTTCTCTACCCTACTCTACTCTACTATAGAATACTCTATAATAGCCTAGTCTACCCTAGCTTAACCTAGTACTACTCTACTCTGCTCAATTTGCTTTGCTCTACTCTGCTCTGCTCCGCTCTACTCTGTGCTACTCTTGTCTGCTTTGCTCTACTTTTCTCTACACTACACTACTCGATTATACTCTAGCATAGCTTAGCATAGCCTTGCCTAATGAAGCTCTACTTTACTCTACTTGACTCTACTTTAGCCTAACCTAACCTAGCCTAGCCTTGCCTAGCTAGGCATAACCTAACCTAGCTCTGATCTACTCTACTCTATTTTAGCTTAATCTACTCAAACCTCGCCTAGCCTAACTTAGCTCTACTCAACTCTACTCTAGCCTAGCCCAACCTAGCTCAGCTTTACTCTATTTTGTTATGCTTATCTCATCTCTGCTATACTTTGTTGTGCTCTGCTCTACTCAGCTCTACTCCACTCTCCTCTGTCGTAGCCTCGTCTTGCCAATCCTAGCTCTTCTCAGATCTACTATGCTCTTCTTTACTATAGCCTGCTCTACTCAGCTTCGATCTGCTTTGATCTACTCTACTTTTCTCCATTCTACTCTACTCTGCTCTGCTCTACTCTACTCTACACTATTCTATTCTAGCCTAGCCTAGCCTATCCTAGCATAGCTCGACTCTACTCTACTCTAATCTAACCTAGCCAAGCCTAGCCTAACCTAAATTAGCTCCATTCTGCTTTACTCTTCTCTGCCTAACTCTACTATGCTCTACTCTTCTTTTCTCTACTATACTCCACTCTACCCTGCTCTACTTTTATATACTTTAGGATAGCCTAGCCTAATCTAGAAAGCTAACCTAACCTTGCCTAGCCTAGCTTAACCTAACCTAGCTCTACTTTACACCATTCTACTCTTCTCACTCTACTTTATTATACTCTACTCTACTCAATTTTGTTTTACACTACTATACTCTAACCTAGCCTAGCTTAGCCTATCCTAGCCTTACTCTACTTTCCTGTCCTCAACTTTCCTCTGCTCTGCTCTACTGTACTCTACATTTCTCTCCTCTACTCTGCTCTACTCAGCTCTACTTTACTCTACTCTACTATGCTATACTCTACTCTACTCTACTATACTCTAGCCTTGCCTAGCCTATCTTAACCTAGCTCTACTCTACTCTACTTTTGCATAGCTGAGCTTAGCCTAACAAAGCCTAGCCTAACATTGCCCTACTCTTCTCTGCTCTACACTACTCTACCATACTCTACTCTACTCTATCCTAGCCTAGCCTATCCGAGTTTAGCCTATCTTAGCCTAGCTTAACCTAGCTCTACTCTACCTTACTCTACTCTACAATACTCAACTCCACTATACTCTACTGTATACTATCTTAGAATAGCAAAGCCCATCCTAGCCTTGCTAAACTTGGCTTACCCTACTCTACTCTACTTTGCTCTACACGACACTACTCCACTCTACTTTACTCTACACTACTATTCTGCTTTGCTCTACTTTGTTGTTCTCTACTCTCCTCTACTATACTATATTCTACTCTATTCTACTCCACTCTACTCTACCCTACTCTACTCTACTCTATTCTACTCTACTATAATCTACTCAATGCTACTTTACCCTATTCTTGCCTAGCCTAACCTAACCAAACTAGACTCCACTATACTCTACTCTACTCTATTCTAAGCTAGCTTAGCCTACCATAGCATAGCCTAGCATAGCCTAAATTGGCTTTATTTTACTCTACTTTACTCTACTCTACTTTTCTCAAACCTAGCCTAGCCTAACCTAACAAAGCTCTACTATACTCTACTCAACTTTACTCTACTCTAGTTTTGCCTTGCATAGCCTAGCCTAAGCTTGCTCTGCCCTACTCTTCTCTACTCTACTATGCTCTGCTCTTCTCTGTTATGCATTGCTCTACTCTACTCTATACTCTAACAAGCTTAACTTAGCCTAGCTTAACCTAGCTTTACTCTACTATACTCTAATCTAGCCAAGCCTCGCCTGGCCTAGCCTATACTAGCCAAGCCTTGTCTAGCCTAGCTTAGCATATCCTACTATAACTCTACTCTACTAATCTCTCCTCTGATATGCTCTTCTTTACTCTGCTCTATGCTACTCTACTTTAACCTAGCCTAGCTTAGCCTAGCCTAACCTAGCCTAGCCTAACTTAGGTCTTCAATGCTCTACTCTACTCTTCTCCACTCTGTTCTACTCATCTTTGCTCTACTTTGCTCTGCTCTACTCAGCTCTACTCTTATTTACTCTACTCTAGCCTTGCCTAACTTAACCGAGCATAGCCTTACGTAACCTAGCTCAGCTCTACTCTTATTTACTCTACTCTACCATACTCTCCTCTACTCTAGCATAGCCTAGCGTACTCAGCCTATCCAAGCCTAGCCTAACCTAACCTTGCTCAAGCTAATAGCTATACTCTACTAAACTCCATTATACTCTACTATACTCTAATCTATTGTACTCAACTCTACTCTTCTCTACTCTACTATATTATATTATATTCTACTCTGCTCTACTCTACCATAGCCTAGCCTACGTTATCCTAGCCTAGCCTAACCTAGTTTACTTTACTCTACTCTACTCTAATCAATTCTAAACTACCCTAATCTATCTCAGCTCACCTCTACTCTACTCTAGTCTACTCAACACTACACTATTTTGCTCTGCTCTACTTTGCTCTACATTGCTTTGGTCTTTTGCTATACTCTCTCTACTCTACTCTACTTTTGCTCTTATACTCTAATCTTCTCTTCTCTACTCTTCCCTACTCTACTTTGATCTACTCACCTCTACTCTACTCTACCCTATTCTATCTACTCTACTCTACTCTATTTTAGCCTCGCCCACCTTACCTTAGCCTAGCCTTGCTTAGCCTAACCTAGCTCTACTCTACTATACACTACTCTACACGGCTCTACTCTACTCTACTCTACTCTAAGCCAAGGCTAGCCTAGCCTGACCAAGCTCTGCTTACTCTTCTCTAACTTAACCTTCCCTAACATAACCTAGCTCTGCTCTACTCTACTTTGCACTTCTATGTTATGCTCTACTCTACTCTGCTCTTCTATTCTCTATTCTTCTTAATGCTACTATGCTTTGCTTTATTCTTCTCTTCTCTTCTCTGCTTTGCTCTATTATACTCTACACTACTCTACTTTGTACTCTATCCTAGACTTGCTTAGCCTTTCCTAACCTTGGTCTACTCTACTCTACTCTGCTATACACTACTCTACCTAACTCTACTTACTCAAACAAAGCCTAGACTTACTAGCCTACCCTACCTTAGCCCAGCCTAACTTCACCTAACTTAGCTCTGCTCTGCTCTGTAATGCTATGCTATACTCTACTCAACTTTTGCCTACTAAACTCTACTCTACTCTTGTCTGCTCTCTCTAGTCTACTTTGCTTCTCTCTACATTACTCTACTCTACTCTTGCCTAACCTAGCCTAACCTAACCTAGCTCTACTCTACTCTAGTATACTTTACTCTAACCTAGCTTAGCCTAGCTTAGCTCAGCCCA
>JAIUJO010002766.1:27500-30000 GCA_023846275.1 Vanilla planifolia | reverse complement strand
GAGGAGAAAAAAGAAGAAGAAGAAGTAGAAGAAGTAGAAGGAGTAGGAGAGGAAGAATTAGTAGATGAAGAAGAAAAATGAGAAGAAGAAGAAAGTGATGAAGAAGAAGAAGAAGAAGAAGTGGAAGAGGAAGAAGTAGAGGAAGTAAAAGAAGAAGATGAAAACGAAGTAGAAAAGGAACAAGAAGAAACAAAAGTAGAGGAATAAACTTGATGATGAAGAAGAAGGAGAAGACGAAGAAGAAGAAGAAGGAAAAGAAAAATAAGAAGAACTAGAAGAAAAAGAAGCAGTAGTAGTAGGAGGAGGAGGAGGAGAAGAAGAAGAAGAAGAAGAAGAAGAAGAAGAAGAAGAAAAAGGAGAAGGAGAAAGAGAAGTGGAATAAGAAGAATAATAAAATGAAGAAGAAGAAGTTGAAGAAGTAGAAGAAGAAGAAGAAGAAGAAGAAGAGAAAGAAGAAGAAAAAGAGAAAGAAGAACAAGTAGAATTAAAAGAAGAAGAAGAAGAAGAAATAAGAAGAAAAGAAGAAGAAGAAGATGAAGTTGAACAAGTATAAGAAGAACTAGAAGACAAAGAAGACAAAGAAGAAGAAGAAGAAGAAGATGAAGAAGAAGAAGAAGAAGAAGTTATAGAATGCAAAGAAGAAGGAGAAGGAGAAGAAGAAAAAGAGGAAGAAGAAGAAGAAGTGGAAGTAGAAGAAGAAGAAGAAAAGAAGCATGAAGAAGATGATGAAGAAGAAGAGGAAGAGGAAAAAGAAGAAGAAGTAGAAGAAGAAGAAGTAGTAGAAGAAGAAGAAGGATAAGAAGAATAAGAAGAAGAAGAAAGAGGAGAAGAGAACAAGAAGAAGAAAATGCTGATAATGATGATGATGAAGAATAGGAAGAAGAAAAAGAAGTAGAAAAAGTAGAAGAAAGAGAAGAAGAAGGAGAAGAAGAAGAAGAAGAAGAAGAAAGAGAAAAAGCAGAAAAAGAAGAAGTAGAAGAACGTGCAGAGGAAGTGGAAGAATAACAAGAAGAAGAAGAGGTAGAAGAGGAGAAAGAAGAAGAATAATAAGAAAAAAAAGAAGTAGAAGGGGATGGTGAAGGAGAAGAAGAAGAAGAAGATGATGATGATGATGACTATGTAAAAAATGATGAAGTTGAAGAATAAGAAGAAGAAGAAGAAGAATTAGAGGAAGAAGTAGCAGTAGTTGTAGTTGTAGTAGTAGTAGAAGAAGAAGAAGAAGAAGAAGAAGAGGGAGAAGTAGAAGAAGAAGAAGAACAAGAAGAAGAAGAGGAAGCAAAAGAAGAAGAAGAAGAAAAAGAGGAGGAGTAGAAGAAGATGAGGAAGAAGAAGAAGAAGAAGAAGGAGAAGAAGAAGAAAAAGAAGAAGAAGAAGACGAAGACGAAGATTAAAAAGAAGGAGAAGATGATGAAGAAGAGGATGATGTAGAAGAAGAAGAAGAAGAAGAAGAAGAAGAAGAAGATGAATGACAAGAAGAGGAAGAAGAAGAAGAAGAAAAAGAAGAAGAAGATGAAGATGAAGAAGAAGAATATGAAGAAGAAGAAGAAGAAGAAGAAGAAGAAGAAGAAGAAGAAGCAGAAGAAGAAGAAGAAGTAGAATAAGAAGAAGAAGAAGAAGAAGAAGAAGAAGAAGAAGTGGAAAAAGAAGAACTAGAACAAGAAGAAGTAGAAGAAAAAGAAGAAGAAGATGACGAAGAAGAAGAAGGAATAGAAGAAGAGGAAGAAGAAGGAGAAGATGAAGAAGAAGCAGTAAAAGAAGAAGAAGAAGAACAACAAGAAGAAGAAGAAGAATAAAAGAAAGAAGAAGAAGAGGAACACGAAGAAGAAGAAGAAAAAATAGAAGGAGAAGAGGAAGAAGAAGAAGATGAAGAAGAAAAATAAGAAGAAGAAGAGGAAAGAGATGAAGTAGAAGAAGAAGAAGTGGATGAGGAAGAAGTACAAGAACAAAAAGAAGATGATGAAAACAAAGAAGAACAAGAAGAACAAGAAGAAAAAGAAGAAGAGGAAAAGAAGTCGATTAAGATGAAGAAAAGAAGAAGAAGAAGAAGAAGAAAAGAAGAAGAAAAAGTTGAAGAAGAAGAAGAAAAGGAGGAGCGAGAAGAAGAAAAAGAAGACTAAGAATAAGAAGAAGATGAAGAAGTTCAAGAAGAAGACGAAGAAGAAGAAGAATAAGTTGATGATCATGATGATGATAAAGAAAAATAGGAAGAAGAAGAAGAAGAAGACGAGATGGAGAAGAAGAGCAAGAAGAAAAAGTAGAACAAGAAGGAGAAGAACAAAGAGAAGAAGTTGAAGAAGATGAAGAAATAGGAGGAGGAAAAGAAGAAGAAGAAGACAGAGAACAAGAAGAAAAAGAAGAAGTAGAAGAACATGTAGTGGAAGTGGAAGAAGTGGAAGAAGGAGAAGCAGAAGGGGAAGAAGAAGAACAAGAAGTGGAAGAACAAGAAGAGGAAGAAGAAGAAGAAGAAGAAGAAGAAGAGGAAGTAGAAGGATAGGGTGAA
>JAIUJO010000890.1:32500-37651 GCA_023846275.1 Vanilla planifolia | reverse complement strand
GAAGAAGAAGAAGTAGGAGAAGAAGTAGTAGTGGAAAAAGAGGAGGAGGAAGAAGAAGAAGAAGAGGAAATAGGAGAAGTGGAAGAAGAGGAAAAGTAGAAGAGGAAGAAGAAGAAGAAGAAGAAGAAGAAGAAGAAGAAGAAGAAGAAGAAGACAAAGAAGAAGAAGAAGAAGAAGGCGAAGAAGAGGAAGAAGAAGAAGAAAAAGAAGAAGAAAAGGAAGATGAAGAAGAAGAAGAAGAAGAAGATGATGATGAAGAAAAAGACGAAGAAAATGAAGAAGAAGAAGAAGAAGAAGAAGAAGAAGAAGAATAAGAAGATGATGAAGAAGAAGAAGAAGAAGATGAAGAGGAAAAAGAAGAGGAAGAAGATCAAGAAGAGGAAGAAGAAGAAGAAGAAGAAGGGGAAGAAGAAGAAGTATAAGAAGAAGAATTAGTAGAAGAAGAAGAAGAAGAAGAAGAGGTAAAAGAAGAAGAAGTTGAAGAAGAAGAAGAAGAAGAAGCTGAAGAAGAAAAGAAGAAGAAGAAGAAGAAGAAGAAGCAAAAGCAGAACTAAATGAAGAAGAAAAATAAGAAGTGGAAGAAGAAGAAGAAGAAGAAGAAGAAGAAGAAGTGGAAGAAGAAGAGTTAGAAGAAGAAGAGGAGGAAGAAGAAGAGTTAGAAGAAGAAGAAGAAGATTAAGAGGAAGAAGAAGATGATGAGGAAGAAGAAGATGAAGAAGAAGAAGAAGAAGAAGAAGCAAAAGTAGAGGAAGAAGAAGAAGAGGAAGAAGAAGAAGAGGAAGAAGAAGAAGAAGAAGAAGATGAAGAAGAAGAAGAGGAAGAGGAAGAAGAAGAAGAGGAAGAGGAAGAAGAAGAAGAAGAAGATGATGAAAAGGAAGAAGAGGAAGAAGAAAAAGAAGTGGAAGAGGAAGAAGAAGAGGGAGACAGACAAGAAGATGGAGAAGAATAGGAATAAGAAGAAGAAGAAGTGGAGGAAGAACAAGAAAAAGAAGAAGAAGAGCAAGAAGAAAAAGAAGAAGAATAAGGAAAAGAAGGAGAAGAAGGAAAAGAAGAAGAAGGAGAAGAAGAAGGAGAAGAAGATTAAGAAAAAGAAGTAGAAGAACAAGAAGAAGAAGGAGAAGAAGCTAATAATAAGAAGAAGAAGAAGAAGAGGAAGAAGAAGTTAAGGAAGAAGAAGAAGAACAAGATGAAAAAGAAGAAGAAGAAGAGGAAGAAGAAAAAGTTGAAGAAGTAGAAGAAGAAGAACAAGAAGAAGTAGAAGTAGAAGAAGAATTAGAAGACATGGAAGAAGATGGGGAGGAAGAAGAGAATAAAGAAATTAATAATAATAATAATAAAATAATAATAATTACAAAATGAGGAAGATGAAGAAGAAGAAGAAGAAGATGACGAAGAAGAAGAAGAAGGAGAAGAAGAAGAAGTAGAAGAAGAAGAAGATGATGATGATGATTATGATGAAGAAGAGATGAAAATGATGCAGAAGAAGTAGAATAAGAAGAAGAAGATTAAGGAGAGAAAGAAGAAGAAGAAGAAGAAGAAGAGGAAGAGGAAGAGGAAGAGGAAGAAGAAGAAGAAGAAGAAAAAGAAGAAGAAGAAGAAGAGGATTAAGAGGACAAGGAGGAAGGAGAAGAAGAAGAAGAAGAAGAAGAAGAATGAATGAATGAATGAAGTGAGGGAAGGGGAAAGAAGAAGAAGAAGAAGAAGAAGAATGAAAGAATGAATGAAGTGAGGGAAGGGGAAAGAAGAAGAAGAAGAAGGCAAAGAGAAGAAGAAGAAGAAGAAGAACAAGAAGAAGAAGAAGAAGAAGAAGAAGAGGTAAAGAAGAAGAAGAAGAAGAAGAAGAAGAAGAATAAGAAGAAGAAAAAGAAGACACGGAAGAGGAAGAGGAAGAAGAAGAACTCGAGGAATAAGGAGAAGAAGAAGAAGAAGAAGTCGAAGATGAAAAAGAAGAAAAGAAAAGGCAAAGAAGAAGAAGAAGAAGATAAAGAGACAAAGAAGAACAAGAAGAAGATGAAGAGGAAGAAGAAGAAGAAGACGACGAAGAAGAAAAAGAAGTAGAAGAAGACGAAGAAGGAGAAGAAGAAGAAGAAGAAGAAGAAGAAGATGAAGACGAAGAAGAAGAAGAAGAAGAAGAAGAAGAAGAAGAGGAAGACGAGAAAGAGGAGAGAGAAGAAAGAAGAAGAAGAAGAGGTGAAGAAGTAGATGAAGAGGAAGACGAAGAAGAAAAGGAAGCAGAAGAAGAATGAGAAGGAGAAGAGAAGAACAAGAAGAAGAAGAAGAAGAAGAAGAAGAAGAAGTGGAAGACGAAGAAGAAGAAGAAGAGGAAGAAGATGAAGAAGAAGAAGAAGTAAAAGGAGAGGAAGAAGATGAAAAAGGGGAGAAAAAAGAAGAAGGAGAAGAAGATGATGAAGAATGGGAAGAGGAAGAAGAAGAAGACAAAGAAGAGGAAGAAGACGAAGAAGAAGAAGTAAAAGAAAAAGATGAAGAAGAAGAAGAAGAAGACGAAGAGGAAGAAGATGAAGTCAAAGAAGAAGAAGGAGACAAAGTAGGAGAAGATGATGAAGAAGAAGAAGAAGAAGATGAAGAAGAGGAAGAAGAAGTAGACGAAGAAAACTAAGAAGAAGATGAAGACGAATAAGAAGAAGAAGAAGAAGACCAAGAAGAAGAAGTAGAAGAAGAAGACAAAGAGAAGAAGAAGAAGAAGAGAAGAAGAAGAAGAAGAAGAAGAAGAGAACAATAAGTGATGAAGAAGAAGCTAAAAGAAGAACAACAAGCAAAAGAAGAAGAAGAAGAAGTAGAAGCAGAAGATGAAGAAGTAAAAGAAGATGAAGAAGAAGAAGACGATGAGGTAGAGGAAGAGGAAGAAGCAGAAGAAGTTGATGAAGAAGAAGTAGAAGAAGAAGAGTAACAAGAAGAAGAAGAAGAAGAAGAAGAAAAAGAAGAAGAAGAATAAGAAGTAGAAGAAGAAAAAGAAGAAGAAGAGAAAGACGAAGAAGAAGAATAATAAGAACAAGAAGAAGTAGAACAAAAAGAACAAGAAGAAGAAGAAGGAGAAGAAGGAGAAGAAGAAGAAGAAGAAGAAGAAGAAGACGAAGAAGAAGAAGAAAAAGAAGAAGAAGGAGACAAATTAGAAGAAGAGGAAGAAGAAGAAGAGCAAGCACTGAAAGAAGAAGGAGAGGAGGAGGAAGAAGAAGAATAAGAAGAAGAAGAAGAAGAAGTAAAAGTAAAAGTACAAGAAGAAGAAGCAGAAGAACAAGAAGCAAAAGAAGAAGAAGAACAAGAAGTAGAAGCAGAAGATGAAGAAGTAGAAGAAGATGAAGAAGAAGAAGAAGAAGAAGAAGACGAAGAACAAGAAGACGAAGAGTGGTAGAGGAAGAGGAGGAAGCAGAAGAAAATGATGAAGAAGAAGAAGAATAATAATAAGAAGAAGAAGAAGAAGAAGAAGAGGAAGAAGAAGAAAATGAGGAATAAGAAGAACAGGAAGAGGAAGAACAAGAAGAAGAATAAACAGGAGAAGAAGGAGAAGATGAGGAGAAGAAGTGGAAGAAGAAGAAGATGAAGAAGAAGAAGAAGAAGACGAAGAAGAAGAAGATGATGATGAAGAACAAGAAGAAGAAAAAGTAGACGAAGAAGAAGAAGACGAAGAAGAAGAAGATGAAGAAGAAGAAGGCGAAGAAGTAGAAGACAAAGAAGAAGAAGAAGAAGAAGAAGAAGAAGAAGAAGAAGAAGAAGAAGAAGAAGAAGAAGAAGCTGAAGAAGGAGAAGAAGAAGAAGAAGGAGAAGAAGGGGAAGAAGAAGAAGGAGAAGAAGGAGAAGAAGAAGGAGAAGAAGGAGAAGAAGAGGAAGATGAAGAAGAAGAAGGAGAAGAAGAAGAAGAAGAAGAAGGAGAAGAAGAAGAAGAAGAAGAAGAAGAAGAAGAAGAAGAAGAAGGAGAAGAAGAAGTAGAAGAAGATGGAGAAGAAGTAGAAGAAGAAGAAGAAGAAGAAGGAGAAGAAGAAGAAGAAGAAGCAGAAGAAGAAGAAGAAGAAGAAGAAGAAGAAGAAGAAGAACACGAAGAACAAGAAGACGAAGAGGTAGAGTAAGAGGAAGAAGTAGAAAAAGATGATGATGAGAAGAAGAAGAAGAAGAAGGAGAGGAAGAAGAAGAAAATGAGGAAGAAGAAGAATAGGAAGAGGATGAACAAGAAAATGAATAAATAGGAGAAGAAGGAGAAGATGAAGGAGAAGAAGAGGAAGAAGAAGAAGAAGAAGAAGAAGTTGAAGAAGAAGAAGAAGAAGGAAAAGGAGAAGAAGGAGAAGAAGGAGAAGAAGTTGAAGAAGAAGAAGAAGAGGAAGAAGGAGAAGAAGAAGAGGAAGAATGAGAGGAAGGAGAACAAGAAGAAGAAGCAGAAGAAGAAGAAGAAAAAGAGGAAGAAGAAGAAGAAGATCAGGAAGAAGATGTGGAAGAAGAAGAAGAAGAAGAGAAGAAGAGAAGTAGTAGTGGAAAAAGGAGGAGGAGGAAGAAGAAGAAGAAAAGGAAAAAGGAGAAGTGGAAGAAGAGGAAAAGTAGAAGAGGAAGAAGAAGAAGAAGAAGAAGAAGAAGAAGAAGAAGAAGAAGAAGAAGAAGAAGACAAAGAAGAAGAAGAAGAAGAAGGTGAAGAAGAGCAAGAAGAAGAAGAAAAAGAAGAAGAAAAAGAGGAAGAAGAAGAAGAAGAAGAAGAAGAAGAAGATGATGATGAAGAAGAAGACGAAGAAAACGAAGTAGAAGAAGAAGAAGAAGGAGAAGAAGAAGAAGATGAAGAAGAAGAAGAAGAAGAAGAAGAAGAAGAGGAAAAAGAAGAAGAGGAAGAACAGGAAGAAGAGGAAGATGAAGAAGAAGAAGAAGGGGAAGAAGAAGAAGAGTTAGTAAAAGAAGAAGAAGAAGAATAAGAGGTAAAAGAAGAAGAAGTTGAAGAAGAAGAAGAAGAAGAAGCTGAAGAAGAAAAGAAGAAGAAGAAGAAGAAGAAGAAGAAGCAAAAGTAGAACTAAAAGAAGAAGAAAAAGAAGAAGTAGAAGAAGAAGAAGAAGAAGAAGAAGAAGAGGAAGAAGAAGAGTTAGAAGAAGAAGAGGAGGAGAAGAAGAGTTAGAAGAAGAAGAATAAGATTAAGAGGAAGAAGAAGATGATGAGGAAGAA
>JAIUJO010000890.1:15000-17500 GCA_023846275.1 Vanilla planifolia | reverse complement strand
TTTCTTATTCCTCTTCTTATTCTTCTTCTTCAACTTTTCCTTCTCCTTCTTCTTCTTTATCTTCTTCTTCTTCTAATTTTTCTTCTACTTCTTCTTCCTCTTCTTTTTTCTTCTTCATCTTCCTCTTCTTCTTCTTCTACTTCTACTTCTTCTTCTTCATCATCATCTTCTTCTTCTTCTTCTTCTTCTTCATCTTCTTCTTCTTCCTCTTGTTCTTCTTCAACTTCTTCTTCCTCTTCCTCTTCTTCTTCTTTTTCTTCCTCATCTTCTTCTTCTTCTTCTTCTTCTTCTTCTTCTCCTTCTACTTTTTCTTCTTCTTGTTCTTTTTCTTGTTTTTCTTCTTCTTTTTCTTCTTCTGCTTTTATTTCTTCTTCTTCTTCTTCTTTTGTTGCTTCTTCTTCTACTTCGTCTCCTTCTTTTTCTTTAACTCCTTCTTCTACTTTTCTTCTTCTTCTTTTGCTTCATCATTTTCTTCTTCTTCTTCTTCTACTACTACTACTACTACTACTACTACTTCTTCCTCTTCTCCATCTTCTTCTTCTTCTTCTTGTTTTTCTTTTTCTTTGTCTTCTATTTCTTCTTCTTCTTCTTGTTCTTCTTCTTCTTCTTGTTCTTCTTATTCTTCTTCTTCTTCTTCTTCTTCTTCTTCTTCTTCCTTTGTCTTCTTCCACTTCTTCTCCTTCTTTTTTCTCTTTTCCCTGCTCTTCTCCTTCTTCTTCTTCTTCTTCTTCTTCTTCAACTTCTTCTTCTTTCTCTTCATAGTCTTCTTCTTCTTTAAATTCGTCTTCGTCTTCTTCATCTTCTTCTTCTTCTTCTTCTTCTTCTTCTTGGCCTTCTTCTTCTTCTTCTTCTTCTACCTCTTCTTCTTCTTCCTCCACTTCTTCATTTCTTCTTCTTCTTCTCCTTCTTTTCCTTCTTCTTCTCCTTCTTGTTCTTGTTCTTCTACTTCTTCTTCTTCCTCTTCTTTTTTCTTCTTCCTCTTTCTCTTCTATTTCTTGTTCTTCTTCTTCTTTTCTTTCTTCTTCTTCTTCTCCTTCTTCGTCTTCCTCTTCTTCTTCTTCTTCTCTACTTCTTGTTCATCTTCTTCCTTTTCGCCATCTTCTTCTTCCTCTTATTGTTCTTCTCCTCCTCCTTCTTGTTCTACTTGTTCTTCCTCTTCTTCTTCTTCTTCTTCTTCTCCTTCTTCTTCTTCTTCTCCATCTTCTTCTTCACTTTTTCTTTGTGTTCATCTTCTTCTTCTTCTTCTTCTTTTAGGCCTTCTTCATCCTCTTGTTCTTTAGCTTCCTCCTCCACATCTTCTTGTTCATTCACTTCTTCTTCTTCTTCTTACTCTTCTTCCTCTTCTTCTTCTTATTTTTCTTTTCTTGTTCTTCATAATCATCATCTTCTCCTTCTTCTTTGCAATCTTCTTCTTCTTCATCCTCTTCTTCTCCTACTTCTACTTTTACTTCTTCTTCTTCTTCTTCTTCCTTTTCTTCTTTGCCATTTCCATATTCTTCTTCAGCTTCTTCTTCTTCTCCTCCTTTTTATTTTTCTTCTTCTTCTTCTTCTTCCTCTTTTTCTTCTACTTCTACTTCTTCTTCATCCTCTTCTTCTTCTTCTCCTTCTTCTTCTTCTTCTTCCTCTTCTTCTTCTTCTACTACTACTACTACTTCTTCATAATCACCTTCTTTTTCTTTTTTTATCTTCTTCTTCTTCTTCTTCTTTTTCTACTTCTTCTTCACCTTCTTCTTCTCCTTCTTCTTCTTCATCTTCTTCATCTTCTTCTACTTCTTCTTCTTCTTCTTCTTCTTCTTTTTCTTATTCTTCTCCTTCTTCTTCTTCTTCTTCCTCTTCTTCTTCTTTTTCTTATTATTCTTCTTCTTCTTCGTCTTCTTCTTCTTCCTCTACTTCTTCCTACACTTCTTCTTCATCTCTTCTTCTTTATCTTCATTTTCTTCTACTTCTTCTACTTCTTCATCTTATTCTACTTCTTCTCCTTCTGCTTCTTCTTCTTCTTCTCCTTCTTTTTCTTCTACTTCTTCTTCTTCTTCTTCTTCTTATTTTTCTTCTTCTTTTCTACTGCTCCTTCTACTTCGACTCCTTTTTCTTCTACTTCTACTTCTTATTATTCTTCCCCTTCTTCACCATCTTCTTCTTCTTCTTTTTCTTTATCTTCTTCTTCCTCCACTTCATCTTCTTTTACTTCTATTACTTCTTCTTCTTCTTCTTTTTCTTCTTTTTCTTCTTCTTCTTCTCCTTCTTCTTTGTCTTTGCCTTCTACTTCTACCTCTTCTTCTTCTTCTTCTTCTTCTTCTTCTTTTTCTTTGCTTTCGTTGTCTTCTTCAACATCTTCGACTTCGTCTTCATCTTCTTTGCATTCTTCGTCTTCTTCTTCTTCTTCTTCTTCTTCTTCTTCTTCCTTTTCTTCTTTTTCTTATTCTTCCACTTCTCCATCTTCTTCAACTTCTTCTTCATCCTGCTTCCTCTTCTTCTTGTTCCTCTTCTACTTCTTCTTCTT
>JAIUJO010002860.1:32500-37661 GCA_023846275.1 Vanilla planifolia | reverse complement strand
TTCGTCTTCTTCTTCTTTGTCTTCTTATTCTTCTTCTTCTTCGTCTCTTCTTCTTCTTCGTCTTCTTCTACCTCTTTCTTCTTCTTCTTCTTCGCCTTTTTCCTCTTGTTCTTCTTCTTCTTCTTCTTCTTCTCTTCTTCTTCTTCTTCTTCTCTTCTCTTCTTCTTCCTTCTTCTTCTTCTTCTTCTTTTTCTTCTTCTTCTTCTTGTTCTTCTTCATCTTCTTTCTCTTTTTCTCTTCTTCTTCTTCCTCTTCTTCTTCATCTTCTTCTTCTTCTTCTTCTTCTCCTTCTCCTTCTCCTCTCCTCCTTCTTCTTCTTCTTGTTCTTCTTATTTTTCTTATGGTTATATTTTTCTTTCTTTTCTTCTACTTCCTTTTCTTCTTCTTCATTTTCCTCTTCTTCATCTTTTTTCTTCTTCTACTTCCTCTTCTTCTCTTTTTGTTCATTTTTTTCTTCTACTTCCACCTCTCTTCTTCCTCTTCTTATTCTTCTTCTTCTTCTTCTTCTACACCTCCAACCTATTCTTCTAGTTGTTGTTCTTCTTCCTATTCTTCTTCTCCTTTTTAGAGTTCTACTACTTCGTTTTCTTCATCTTCTTCTTCTTCTTCTCCTTCATCTTATTCTTCTTCTACTTCTTCTTCTCTTCCTCCTTTTTCTTCTTCTTATTTTTATTCTTCTTTTTCTTCTTCTTCTTCTTCTTCGCATCTTATAATTCTTCTTCTTCTTCTTGTTTTCTCCTTCTTTTATTTCTTCTTCTTCTTTCTTCTTCTTCTTCTTCTTCTTTTCTTCTTCCTCTTCTTCTTCTTCTTCTTTGCCTTCTTCTTCTTCTTCTTCTTCCTCTTCTTCTTCTTCCTCTCATTCTTCTTGTTCTTCTTCTTCCTTTTCTTCTTCTTCTTCCTCTTCCCCTTCTTCTTCTTCTTCTAATTCTTCTTCTTCTTCTTTTGCTTCTCCTACTTTTACTATTCTTCCTCATCATCATCATCATCATCATCGTCGTCATCATCTTTATCTTCTTCTTCTACTTCTTCTTGTTCTTCTTCTCGTTCTTCCTCTTCTTCTCTTCTTTCACGTCCTCTTTTTCTTTTTCTTCTTCTTCCTCTTCCTCTTTTTTTCTTGTTCTTCTTCTTCTTCTCTTCTTCTTCTTCCTCTTCCTCTTCTTTTTGTTCCTCCTCCTTTTCGTTATGATCATCATCTTCTTCTTCTTCTTCCTCTTCTTCATCTTCTTCTTCTTCTTCTTCTTTCTTCTTTCTTCTTCTTCTTCTTCGTCTTCTTCTTCCTCTTCTTTCTTCTTCTTCTTCCTTCTTCTTCTTCCTCTTTTTCTTTTTCTTCTTCTACTTCTTCATCTTCTTGTTGTTGTTCTTCTTCTTCTTCTTCTTATCTCTCCTTCTTTGTCTTCTTCTTCTTCTTGTTCTTCTTCGTCTTCTTCTTCGTCTTATCCTTCTTTCTCTTCTTCTTCTTCTTCCTCTTCGTCTTCTTCTTCTTCTTCTTCGTCTTCTTCCACTTCTTCTAATTCGTCTTCTTTTATTCTTCTTCTTCTTCTTCTTCCTCTTCTTCATCTTCTTCTTTTTTTCTTCCTCTTCTTCTTCTTTCTTCTTCTTCCTCCTCTTCCTCTTCTTCGTATATCTTCTTCTTCTTCCTCCTATTCTTCTTTTTCTTCTCCTTATTCTTCTTTTTCTTTTTCTTCTTCATCATCTTCTTCTTCGCCTTCTTCTTCTTCCTCTTGTTCTTCTTCTTCCTCTTCTTCTTCTTTTTCTTCTTCTTCATCTTCTTACTCTTCTTCTTCTTCTTCTTCTTCTTCCTCTTCTTCTTCTTCTTCCTCCTCCTTTTCTGGTTCTTTTTCTTCTTCTTCTTCTTCTTCTTGTCTTCTTCTCCTTCTTCTTCTTCTTCTTCTTCTTCTCCTCGTCCTACTCCTCCTCCTCTCCTTCTTCTTCTGCTTCCTCTTCTTCTTCTTATTCTTCTTATTCTTATACGACTTTCTTTTCTTCAGCTTCTTTTTCTTCTTCCTCTTATTCTTCTTCTTCTTCTTCTTCCCCTACTTCTTCTTCTTCTTCTTCTCCTTCTACTACTACTATTTTTCTTCTTTTGCTTCTTCTACTTCTTCCTCTCTTCTTCTTCTTGTTCTTCTTCTCCTTGTTCTTCTTCTTCTACTACTACTTCTTCTTCTTCTACACCTCCAACCTCTTATTCTTCTTGTTCTTCTTCTTCCTCTTCTTCTTGTACTTATTTGAGTTCTACTACTTCACCTTCTTCATCATCTTCTTCTTCTCCTTCTTCTTCTTCTTCGTCTACTTCTTCTTTTGCTTCTTCTTCTTCTTCATTCTTTTTCTTCCTTTTCTTCTCTTCATCTTCATCTAATTCTTCTTCTCTTCTTCATCATCATCTACTTCTTCCTCTTCTTCTTCTTCTTCATCTTCTTCTTCGTCTTATTCTTCTTCTTCTTCCACTTCGTCTTCTTTTTCTTCATCATCTTCTTCTTCTACATCTCCTTCTTTTAACTCTTCTTTTTCTTCATCATCATCATCTTTTTCTTCTTCTTTTCCTCTTCCTCTTCATCTTCTTCTTCTTCTCCAGTTTTTCATCACCATCGTCATCATCTTCTACTTCCTCTTCTTCTTCTTCTTCTTATTCTTTTTCCTCCTCCTCCTCTTGCTCTTCTTTTAGCTCTTCTTTCTTTTCTTCTTCTTCTTCTTCTTCTTCCACTTCTTCTTCATCATCTTCTTCTTCCTCTTCTACTTTTCTTATTCTTCTTCTTTTTCTTCTTCTACTTCTTCCTCTTCTTCTTCTTCATCTTCTTCACTTCCCCTTCTTCATCTTCTTCCTCTTCTTCTTCTTCTTCTCCTTTTCTTCTACTTCTTCTTCTTCTTCTTATTCTTCTTCTTCTTTTTTCTACTTCTTCTTATTTTGCTTCTTCTCATCCTATTCTTCTTCTCCTTCCTCTGCTTATTCGTCTTCTTCTTCTTCTTCGTCTTCTTCTTCTTCATCTTCCTCTTCTACTTCATCGTCATCTTCTTCTTCTTCTTCCTCCTTCTTCTCCTCCAAATTCTTCTTCTTCTTCTTCTTCTTTTACTGTTTCTTCTTCTTCTTTTTCTATTTCTTCTTCTTCTCCTTCTTCTTCTTCTTCATTTTAAAGTTCTATTTTTTTCTTCTTGTTCATCTTCCACTTCTTCTTCTACTTCTTCTCTCTTGCACCCCTTCTTCTTCTTCCTATTCTTCTTCTACTTCTTCTTCTTCTTCTTCTTCTTCTTCATCTTCTTCTTCTTCTTCTTCTTCTACTTCTTCTCCTACTTCTTTTCTTCTTCTTCTCCCTCTTCTTTTCTCTTTCTTCTTATTGTTATTATTATTATTATTGTTATTATTATTATTATTATTGTTATTATTATTATTTATTATTATTATTATTTTCCTTCTTCTTTTTGTTCTTCATATTTTTGTTCATCTTCTTATTGTTTTTTTTCTTCTTCTTCATTTTCTTTTTCTCCTTCGTCTTCTCGTTCTTCTTCACCTTCTTCTCCTTCTTCTTCCTCTTCTTCTTTCTCTTCTTCTTCTCCTTTTTTTCGTTCATGTTCTCCTTATTCTTCTTCTTCTTCTACTTATTATCTTCTTCATCATCTTTCCCTTTTACTCTTCTTCTTCTCCTCCTTCTTTTTCTCCTTGTCATTTTTCATTTTGTTATCCAACTTCTTCTTCTTCTTCTACTACTATTACTTCTTCTTTTTCTTCTTCTTGTTCTTCCTCTTCCTGTTCTTTATCTTCCTCCTCCTACTCTTCTTCTTCATCCACTTCATCTTCTTCATCTTCTTCTTCTTCTCCTTCTTCTTCTTCCTCTTCTTCTTTTTCTTCTTCTACTTCTTGTTCTTCTTCCTCTTCTTCTTTTCCATTATCATCGTCATAATCATCATCTTCTTCTTCTTCTTCTTCTCCTCCCTACTCTTCTACTTCTTCCACTTTCTCTTCTTCTTCTTCTTCATCTTCTTCCTCATCTTTTCTTCTTCTTCGACTTCTTCTTCTTCTTCTACTACTTCTTTTCCTTCTTTTCTTCTTCTTTTCCTTTGTCTTCTTTTTTCTTCTTCTTCAACTTCTTCTTCTTTTTCATCTTCTTTATCTCTTTCTTCTTTTTCTTGTTCAACTTCTTCTTGTTCCTCTTCCTCCTCTTCTTCTTCTTGCCTTTTTTCCTCTTCTTCTTCTTCTTCTTCTTCTTCTTCTTCTTCTTTTTCTTCTTCTTCTTCTTTTGCTTCTTCTTCTTCTTCTTTTCTTCTCCATCTTTTCTTCTTCTTCTTCTCCTTTTTAATCTCTTCTTCTTTTCTTCTTCTTCTTCTTCTACTACTACTACTTCTTCTTCTTCATCATCTTCTTTTTCTTCTTCTTCTTATTTTTCTTCTTCTTCTTCTTCTTATTCTTCTTCTTTTATTCTTCTTCTTCTTCTTCTTCCACTTAATCTTCTTCTTCTTCTTCTTCTTATCCTTATTTTTCCCTTTTCTACTTCTTTTTCTTTTTCCACTTCTTCTTTTCCTTCTTCTTCTTCTACCTCCTCCTCCACCTTTTCCTTCTTCTTCTTCTTCTTCTTATACCTCTCCTTCTCCTTCTTCTTCTTCTTCTTCTTCTTCCTCTTCTACTACCACTACCACTACTTCTTCTTCTTCATCTTCTTCTTCATCTTATTCTTCTTCTTCTCCTTCTCTTTCTTCTTCTTCTTCTTTCCTTCTTCTTCTTCTTCTTCTTCTTCTTCTTCCACTTCTTCTTCTTCTTCAGCATTCTTCTTCTTCTTCTTCTTCTTCTTCTTCTTCTACCTTTTTCTTCTTCTTCTTCTTCTTTCTTCTTCTTCTTCTTCTTCTTCTTCTTCTAGTTCTTCTTCTTCCCCTCCTTCTTCTTCTTCTTCCTCTTTCGCTTCATCTTTCTGCTTTTTCTTCTTCTTCTTCTTCTTCTTGTTAATCCCCATCTTCTTCTTCTTCTACTTCTTCTTCTTATTCTTCACCTTCTCCTTTTCCTCTTCCTCTTCTTCTCCTTCTACTTCTACTTCTTCTTCTCCTTCTTCTTCTACTTCCTCTTCTTCTTCTTCTTCTTCTTCTTCTTCTCATCCCTCTTTTTCTTCTTTTCCTCCTCGTTCTTCTTCTTCTTCTTCTAACTCTTTTTTCTTAATCTTCTTCTTCTTCTTCATCTTCA
>JAIUJO010002860.1:22500-27500 GCA_023846275.1 Vanilla planifolia | reverse complement strand
TTCTTCTTCTACTTCTTCTTCTTCTTCTTCTCCTTTCCCTTCTTCTTCTACTTCTCTTTTATCTCCTTCTTGTTCTACTGCTTCTCGTTCTTCCTCTTCTACTTATTCTTCTTCTTCTTCCTTTTCTACTTCTTCATCTTCTTCAACATCAAAATATTCTTCTTCTTCTTCATCTTCTCCTTCTCCTTCTACTTTTTCAGCATCTTTTTCTTTTGCATCTTCTTCTTCTTCTTCTTCTACTACTACTTCTTCTTCTTCATCATCTTCTTCTTCTTCTTCTTCGCCATCTTCTTCTTCTTATTATTATTATTTTTATTGTTCTTCTTCTTCTTCCTTTTCTTCTACTTTTCCTTCTTCTTCTTCTTCTTCTTCTTCTACTTCTTCTTCTTATTTCTCTTCTTCTTGTTCTTCTTCTTCTTCTACTTCTTCATGTTTTTGCTTTTCTTCTACTTCTTCTTCTTCTTCTTCTTCTTCTTCTCCTCCTCCTTCGCTTCTTCTTCTCCTTCTTCTTCATCTTCTTCTTCTTCTTCTTATCCTTCTTCTTTTACTTCTTCTATTCTTATTAATCTTCTTCTTCCCCTTCTACTTATTCTTCTCCCTCTTCTTCTTCTTCTAATTCTTCTTCCTCTGCTTCTTCTTCTTCTTCTTCCACAAAGGTTTTTTCTGTCCTTCCATTTCATAGGGTTCTTCTTCTTCTCTTCGTCCTCCTCCACCTCCTTCTGTTTCCTCTTCATCTACTTCTTCTTCATCTCCTTCTTCTACTTTTTCTTCTTCTCATCTTATTTCTCTTCCTCTTCTTCATCTACTTCTTCTTCTTGGTCTTCTTCTTCTTCTTCTTTTTCTTCTTCCTCTTCTTCTTATTCTTCTTTTTCTTTTTCATCATCATCATCATCATCATCATCATCATCTTCTTCTTCTTCTTCTTCTTCTTCTTCTTCTTCTACTTCTTCTTCTTCTTCTTCTTCTTCAACTTCTTCTTCCACTTCTTCTTCTTCATCATCTTCTTCTTCCTCTTCTTCTTCTTCTTATTCTTCTTCTTTTTCTTCTTCTACTTCTTCTTCCTCTTCTTCTTCTTCATCTTCTTCACTTCCCCTTCTTCATCTTCTTCCTCTTCTTCTTCTTCTTCCTCCTCTTCTTCTACTTCTTCTTCCTCCTCTTCCTCTTCTTCTTCTTCTTCTTCTTATTCTTCTTCTTCTTTTTCTACTTCTTCTTTTTCTTCTTCTTCTTCATCCTCTACTTCTTCTACTTCCTCTGCTTATTCATCTTCTTCTTCTTCTTCGTCTTCTTCTTCTTCATCTTCTTCTTCTTCTTCTTCTTCTTCCTCCACTTCTTCTTCTTCTTTTTTCCCCTACTTCTTTTTATTATTATTCTTATTCTTCATCATCTTCTTCTTCTTCTTCACCTTCTCCTTCTCCTCCTTCTTCTTCTCCTTCTCCTAATTCTTCTTCTTCTTCTTCTTCCCCTACTGTTTCTTCTTCTTCTCCTTTTGTTTCTTCTTCTTCTCCTTCTTCTTCTTCATCATCTTAAAGTTCTATTTTTTTCTTCTTGTTCATCTTACTCTTCTTCTTCTTCTTCTTCCTCTTCTTCTTCTTCTTCTCTTGCACTCCTTCTTCCTCTTCTTCTTCTACTTCTTCTTCTTCTTCTTCATCATCATCATCATCATCTTCTTCTTCTTCTACTTCTTTTCCTACTTCTTTTCCTTCTTCTTCTCCCTCTTCTTTTCTCTTTCTTCTTATTGTTATTATTATTATTATTATTATTATTATTATATTATTATTATTATTATTATTAGTATTCTCCTTCTTCTTCTTTTTGTTCTTCTACTTATTTTTGTTCTTCTTCTTATTGTTTTATTTCTTCTTCCTCATTTTCTTTTTCTCCTTCATCTTCCCGTTCTTCTTCACCTTCTTCTCCTTCTTCTCCCTCTTCTTCTTTCTCTTCTTCTTCTCCTTTTTTTGTTCTTGTTCTCCTTATTCTTCTTCTTCTTATTATTGTTATTCTTCTTCTTCATCATATTCCCTTTTTACACTTCTTCTCCTCCTCCTTTCTCTCCTTGTCATTTTTCATCTTGTTATTCTACTTCTTCTTCTTCTACTACTACTACTACTTCTTCTTTTTCTTCTTCTTGTTCTTCCTCTTCCTATTCTTCTTCTTCCTCCTTCAACTCTTCTTCTTCCACTTCATCTTGTTCATCTACTTCTTCTCCTTCTTCTTCCTCTTCTTCTTTTTCTTCTTCTACTTCTTCTTCTTCTTCTTCTTCTTTTCCATTGTCATCGTCATAATCATCATCTTCTTTTTCTTCTTCTTCTCCTTCCTACTCTTCAACTTCTTCTTCTTCTTCTTTCTCTTCTTCTCCTTCTTCTTCTTCTTTTTCTTCGTCTTCTTCTTCTTCTTAGACTTCTTATTCTTTTTCATCTTCTTTTTCTCTTTCTTCTTTTTCTTGTTCAACTTCTTCTTGTTCCTCTTCCTCCTCTTCTTCTTCTTCTTGCCTTCTTTCCTCATCTTCTTCTTCTTCTTCTTCTTGTTCTTCCTTTTCTTCTTCGTATTCCTCTTTTGCTTCTTCCTTTTGTTCCTTTTCTTCTCCTTCCTTTTCTTCTTCTTCTTCTTCTTCTTCTCCTTTTTCTTCCACTTCTTCTTTTCTTCTTCTACTACTTCTTCTTCTTCAATATCTTCTTTTTCCTCTTCTTCCTCTTATTTTTCTTCTTCTTCTTCTTCTTCTTATTCTTCTTCTTTTTATTCTTCTTCTTCTTCTTCTTCCACTTAATCTTCTTCTCTTCTTCTTATCCTTATTTTTCCTTTTTCTACTTCTTTTTCTTTCTCCACGACTTCTTTTCCTTTCTTCTTCTTCTCTCCTCCTCCTCCTTTTCCTTCTTCTTCTTCTTCTCCTTCTTATACCTTCTCATTCTCCTTCTTCTTCTTCCTCTTCTACTACCACTACTACTTCTTCTTCTTCATCTTCTTCTTCATCTTCTTCTTCATCTTATTCTTCTTCTCCTCCTTCTCTTTCTTCTTCTTCTTCTTTTCTTTCCTTCTTCTTCTTCTTCTTCTTCACTTCTTCATCTTCTTCTTCAGCATCTTCTTCTTCATCTACCTTTTCTCTTCTTCTTCTTCTTCTTCTTCTTCTTCTTCTACTTCTTCTTCTTCATCATCATCTTCTTCTTCTTCTTTCTTCTTCTTCTTCTTCTTCTTCTCTCCTCTTCCTCTTCTTCTTGTTCTCCTTCTTCTTCTTTTTCTTCTTCTTCTTCCTCTTCTTTTCTTTTTCTTCATCGTTTTCTTCTTCTTCTTCTTCTTCTTCTTCTTCTTCTCATTCTTCTTCTTCTACTTGTTCGACTTCTTCTTCTTTTTTTTCTTCTTCTTCTACGACCTTTCTTCTTCTCCCTTCTTCTTCTACTGCTTCTTCTTCTTCTCATTCTTCTTCTTCTTATTCTTCTTCTTCTTCTTCTTCTTCCACTTCTTTTTTTTCTATTCTTCATCTTCTTCTACTACTACTACTTCTTAATCTTCTTCTTCTCTTCTTATTCTTCACCTTCTACTACTTCTTCTTCTTCTTCTTGTTCTTCATCTTCTTCTTCATCTTCTTCTTCTTCTTCTTCTTTTCTTCTTTATCTTTTTCTTTTACTTCTTCTTCTCCTTCTTCTTCTTCTCTAATTGTTCTTTCTCTCTTCTTCTCCTTTCGCTTCCTCTTCTTCTCCTTCTTCTTCTTCTTCTTCTTCTTCCTTTTCACTTCTTCATCTTCTTTTTCCTCTCCTTTCTATTCTAATTTATCTTTTTACTCTTCATCTTCTTGTTCTTCTTCTTCTTCTGCTTCTTATCTTCGTCTTCTTCACCATCTACTTCTTCTTCATCTTCATCTTCTTCCTCTTCTTCTTCTTCTACTACTACTTTTCCTCTTCTTTTTGTTCTTTTTTCTACTACTTCTTCCTCATCTGCTTTCTTCTTCATCATCTTCTTCTTCTTCTTCTTTTTCATCTTCTACTTCTTCCTCTTCTTCTTCTTCTTCTTCATCTCATCATCATCGTCATCATCATCATCATCATCCTCTTCTTTTGCTTCTTCTTCATCTTCATTTTCATCCTCCTCTTTTTCTTCTTGTTCTTCTTCTTCTACTACTTCTTCTTCTTGTTTCTACTGCTTCTTCTTCTTCTCTTCTTCTTCTCCTTCAGATTCTTCTTCTTCTCCTTTTATTCCACTTCCTCTTCTTCTTCTTCTCCCTCTTCTTCTAAATTTTCTTTGCATTCTTCTTCTTCTTCTTGTACTTCTTCTTCTTCTTCTTCTTCTTCTCCTTCTTCTTCTTCTTCTTCTTCTACTTCATCTTTTCTTTCTTCTTCTTCTTCTTCTTCGTAACCTTCTCCTTCTTCTTCTCCTTCTTTTTCTCCTACTTCTTCTCTTTCGTCTTCTTTTTCTTTTTCTTCTTCTTCTTCTTCTTCTTCTGCTTCTGCTTCTTCTTCTTCTCCTTCTTCTTCCTCTCCTTCTCCTTCTTCTTCTTCTTCATTTTCTTTATTTTCTCCTTCTTCTATATATTCTCCTCCTTCTTCTTCTTCTTGTTCTTGTTCTTCTTCTTCTCCTCCTCCTCCTACTTCTTCTTCTTCTTCTTCTCCTCCTACTTCTTCTTCTTCTTTATGTCCTTCTTCTTCTTATTCTTCTCCTCCTTCTCCTCCTCCTTCATCATCATCTTCTTCTTTTTCTTCCACTACTTCTTCTTTTTTTTTCTCTTTCATTTTCTCCTTCTTCTTCTCCTTCTTTCTCCTTCTTCAATCTACTTATCCATCTTCTTTTTCTTCTTCTTCTCCTTCTTCTTCTTTTGCTTCTTCTTCTACTGCTTCACATTCTTCTTCCTCTTCTTCTTCTTCTTCTTCTTCCTCTTCTCCTTCTTCTTCTCCTTCTTCTTCTTCTACTTCTTCTTTCTTCTCGTTCTTCTTCTTCTTCTTCTTATTCACCTTCTCCTTCTTCCACTTCTTCTTCTCCTTCTTTTTCTCCCTCTTCTTCTTCTTCCTCAACTT
>JAIUJO010002860.1:12500-17500 GCA_023846275.1 Vanilla planifolia | reverse complement strand
TCTCTTCTTCTTCGTTATCTTCTCTTTCTTCTTCTCATTCTTCTTGTCCTTCTTCTTCTCCATTATCTTATTCTTCTTCTTCCTTCTTCTTCTTCTCCTCCTTCTTCTTCTTGTTTTTCTTCTTCTCTTCTTCTACTTCTTCTCCTCCTCCTTCTTCTTCTTCTCCTTCTTCTTTTCTTCTTAATCTTCTCCTCCTCCTCCTCTTCATCAACTTCTTCTTCTTCTTTTTCTCATTCATCTTCTCCTTCTTCATCTCCTTCTTTCTTCTTCTTCTTTGTTCTTATCCATATTCATTTTCTTCTTCTTCACCTTCTTCATCTTTTGCTTCTTCTTCTTCTGTTACTTCACATTCTTCTCTTCTTCTTCTTCTTCCTCTTCTCTTTCTTCTTCTCCTTCTTCTTATTCTTATTCTTCTTCTGCTTCTTCTTCTCCTTCTTCTCCTTCTTCCTCTTCTCCTTCACCTTCTTCCACTTCTTCTTCTCCTTCTTCTCGTCCTTCTTCTTCTTCCCCTCCAACTTCTTCTTCTTTTCTTCTTCATCTTCTTCTTCTTCTCTCCCCTTCAACTTCTTCTTCTTCTTCTTCTTCTTCTTCTTCTTCTTCTCCTACTTCTCCTTCTTCTCTTCTTTTACTTCTCCTTCTTCTACTTCTTCTTCTTCTTCTTCTTCTTCTTCTTCTTCTTCTTCTTCTCCTTCTTCTTCTTCTCCTTCTTCTCGTTCTTCTTCCTCTCCTTCGTCTTCTTCCTTTTTCTTTTCCTCCTCCTCCTTCTTCTTCTTCTCCTTATTCCTCTTCTTCTTCTCCTTATTCGTCTTCTTCTCCTTCCTTCTTCCTCCTTTTCACCTTCTTCTCCTCCTTCTCCTTCTCCTTCTCCTTCTTTATCTCCTTCTTCTTCTTCTTCTTCTTCTCTTCCTTCTTCTACCTCTCCTTCTTCATCTTCTCCTTCTTCTTCTTATTCTCCTTCCCCTACTTCTTTTTCTTCTTCTTCTTCTTCTTCTTCTACTCCTTCTTCCTCTTCTTCTTCTCTTACTTTCTTTTTCTTCTCCTTCTTCATCTTCTCCTTCTCCTTCTTCTTCTTCTTCTTCTTATTCTCCTTCTTCTTCTTCTTCTTCTTCTTCTTTTCTTTCTTCTTCTTCTTCTTCGTTATCTTCTCTTTCTTCTTCTCCTTCTTCTTGTCCTTCTTCTTCTCCATCTTCTTATTCTTCTTCTTCTTCTTCTTCTTCTTCTTCTTCTTCTTCTTCTCCTCCTCCTTCTTCTTCTCCTTTTTCTTCTTCTTCTTCTTCTACTTCTTCTCCTCCTCCTTCTTCTTCTTCTTCTCCTTCTTCTTCTTCTTAATCTTCTCCTCCTCCTCCTCCTTCATCAACTTCTTCTTCTTCTTCTTCCTCTTCTTCTTCTTCTTTTTCTCATTCATCTTCTCCTTCTTCATCTCCTTCTTTCTTCTTCTTCTTTCTTCTTATCCATATTCTTTTTCTTCTTCTTCACCTTCTTCATCTTTTGCTTCTTCTTCTTCTGTTAATTCACAATCTTCTTCTTCTTCTTCTTCTTCCTCTTCTCTTTCTTCTTCTCCTTCTTCTTCTTCTTCTTATTCTTCTTCTGCTTCTTCTCCTTCTTCTCTTTCTTCCACTTCTTCTTCTCCTTCTTCTCGTTTTACTTCTTCTTCCCCTTCAACTTCTTCTTCTTCTTCTTCTTCTTCTTCTTCTTCTTCTTCTTCTTCCCCTTCAACTTCTTCTTCTTCTTCTTCTTCTTCTTCTTCTTCTCCTACTTCTCCTTCTTCTCTTCTTTTACTTCTCCTTCTTCTACTTCTTCTTCTTCTTCTTCTTCTTCTTCTTCTTCTTCTCCTTCTTCTTCTCCTTCTTCTCATTCTTCTTCCTCTCCTTCGTCTTCTCCTTTTTCTTTTCCTCCTCCTCCTTCTTCTTCTCCTTATTCCTCTTCTTCTTCTCCTTATTCCTCTTCTTCTTGTTCTTCTTCCTCCTTTTCACCTTCTTCTCCTCCTTCTCCTTCTCCTTCTCCTTCTTTGTCTCCTTCTTCTTCTTCTTCTTCTTCTTTCTCTTCCTTCTTCTACTTCTCCTTCTTCTTCTTCTCCTTCTTCTTCTTATTCTCCTTCCCCTACTTCTTTCTCTTCTTTTTTTCATCTTCTTCTTCTTCTACTCCTTCTTCCTCTTCTTCTTCTCTTACTTTCTTTTTCTTCTCCTTCTTCATCTTCTTCTTCTCCTTATTCTTCTTCTTCTTCCTCTCCATCTTCTCTTTTTTCTTCTTCTTCTTCCTCTTCTCCTTCTTCTTCTCTTTCTTCTTCTTCTTCTTCTTTTTCTTCTACTTCTTCTCCTTCTTCTTCTTCCTCTTCTTCTCCATCTTCATCTTCTTCTTCTTCTTCTTCTTCTTCTTCTTCTACTCTTCTTCTCCATCTAGTTCTTCTTCTTCTCTTTCTTCTTCTCCTCCTTCTTCTTCTTCTTGTTCTTCTCCTTCTTCTTCTTCATCTTAATCTTCTCCTCCTCCTCCTCCTTCAACATCACCATCTTCTTCTTCCTCCTCTTCTTCTTCTTCCTTTTCTCCATCTTCTCCTTGTTCTTCTCCTTCTTTCTTCTTCTTCTTTCTTCTTTTCCTTCTTCTTCTTCTTCATCTTTTGCTTCTTCTTCTTTTGCTACTTCACATTCTTCTTCTTCTTCTTCTTCTTTCTCTTCTCCTTCTTCTCCTTCTTCTTCTTCTTATTCTTCTTCTCCTTCTTCTTTTGCTTCTTCTTCATGTTCTTCTTCTTCTTCTCCTTCTCCTTCTTCCACTTCTTCTCCTTCTTCTCGTCCTTCTTCTCCTTCCTCTTCAACTTCTTCTTCTTCTTCTTCTTCTTCTTTGTCTTCTCCTTCTTCTCGTTCTTCTTCTTCTTCTTCTCTCCTTCTTCTTCTTCTTCTTCATCTTCTTCTTCTTTTTCTTCTTCTTCTTCTTCTCCTTCTTCTTCTCCTTATTCCTCTTCTTGTTCTTCTCCTCCTTCTCCTTCTCCTTCTACTTCTCCTTCTTCTTCTTCTTCTCCTTCTTTTTCTCCTTCTTCTTCTTCTTCCTCTTCTTCTTCTCCTTCTTTTTCTTCTTCTTCTTCTTCTTCTTCTTCTTCTCCTTCCTCTTCTTACTCTTCTACTTCTTCCTCTTCTTCTTCTTATTATTATTATTATTATTATTATTATTATTCTTCTTCTTCTTCTTCTTCTTCTTCTCCTTCTTCTTCTTCTTCTTCTCCCATTTCTTCTCCCTTTTCTTCACCTTCTTCTTCTTCTTCTTCTTCTTCTCCTTCTTCCTCTTCTTCTTCTTCTTTTTCTTCTTCTTCTTCGTTTTTGCCTTGTTGTAGTCCTCCTTCTCCTTCTCCATCTTCTTCTCCTTCTTCTTCTTTTTCTTCTTTTTCTTCGTTTTTGCCTTGTTCTAGTCCTCCTTCTCCTTCTCCATCTTCTTCTCCTTCTTCTTCTTCTTCTTCTTCTTCTTCTCCTTCTTCTCCTCCTTCTTCTTCCTCTTTCTTCTACTTGTTTCTCCTCCTTCTTCTCCTTCTTCTTCTTCTCCTTCTACTTTGCCTTCTTCTTCTCTTACTTCTTCTTCTTCTTCTCCATCTTCCCTTTCTTCTTCTTCTTCTTCCTCTTCTCCTTCTTCTTCTCTTCTTCTTCTTCTTCTTTTTCTTCACCTTCTCCTTCTTCTTCTTCTTCTTCTCCATCTTCATCATCTTCTTCTACTTCTCCCCCTTCTACTCCTTCTTCTTCTTCCTCTCCTTCTTCTTCTCCTTCTTCTTCCGCTCCTCCTTCTTCTTCTTCTTCTTCTCCTCCTCCTCCCCCTTCTTCTTCTCCCTCTTCTCCTTCTTCTTCTTCTCCTTCTTCTTCATCTCTTCTTCTTCTTCTTCTTCTTCTTCTCCTTCTTCTTCTTCTCTATATTTTTCTTCCCCAACTTCTTCTTCTTCTTCTTCTTCTTCTTCCTCTTCTTCTTCTTCTTCTTCTTCTTCTTTATCCTTTTTGCCTAATTCTCCTCCTCTCCTTCCTCCTTCTTCTTCTTCTCCTTCTTCTTCTTCTTCTTCTTCTTCTCCTTCTTCTCCTTCTTCTTCTTTCTTCTAATTCTTTCTCCTCTTTCTTCTACTTCTCCTTCTTCTTCTTCTCCTTCTTCTTCTTCTCCTTCTCCTACTTTTTTTCTTCTTCTTCTTCTTCTTCTTCTTCTTCTTCTTCTCCTTCTTCTACCCCTTCTTCCCCTCCTTCTTTCTTCTTCTTCTCCGTCTTCATCTCCTTCTTCTACTTCTTCTTCTTCTTCTCCATCTTCTCTTTCTTCTTCTTCTTCTTCTTCCTCTTCTCCTTCTTTTTCTCTTTCTTCTTCTTCTTCTTCTTCTTCTTCTCCATCTTCATCTTGTTCTTCATCTTCTTCTTCATCTTCTTCTTCTTCTTCTCCCTCTACTTCTCCTCCTTCTTCTTCTTGTTCTCCTTCTTCTTCTCCTTCTTCGTCTTCTTCTTCTTCTTCTTCTTCTCCTCCTCCTCCTCCTCCTCCTTCTCCTTCTTCTCCTTCTTCTTCTCCCACTTCTTATTCTTCTTGTGATTTTTCTTCTTCTTCTTCTCCTTCTTCTTCTTCTTTATATTCTTCTTCTCCTTCTTTTTCCTCTTCTCCCTCTTCTTCTTCTTCTTCTTTTTCTTCTCCTACTTCTTCTTCTCCTTCTCTTCTTCTTCATCTTCTTCTTCTCCTTCTCCTTCTTCCACTACATCTCCTTCTTCTAGTCCTTCTTCTTCTTCATCTTCAACTTCTTCTTCTTCTTCTTCCTCTTCTTTTCCTTCTACTCCTTCTTCTCTTCTTCTTCTTCTCCTTCTTCTTCTTCTTCTACTCCTTCTTCTTCTTCTACTCCTTCTTCTTCTCCTTCTTCCTCTTCTTGTTCATCTTCTCCTTCTCCTTCTCCTTCTTCTTCCTCATCTTCTTCTTCATCTTGTTCTTCTTCATCTTCTTCTTCTTCTTCTCCTTCTTCTTCTCCTTCTTCTTCTTCTTCTTCTTCTTCTTCTTCTTCTTCCTCT
>JAIUJO010002793.1:30000-37664 GCA_023846275.1 Vanilla planifolia | reverse complement strand
TTCTTCTCCTTCTATGTCTTCTTCTTCGTCTTCCACTTCTTAATTTTCTTCTTCTTCTTCCTCCTCTTTATCTCCTCCTCATCCTCTTCCTCCTCCTCCAACTTCTTCTTCTTCGTCACCTTTCTCTTCTTCTTCTTCTTCTTCCTCCTCTTCTTCTTATTCTTCTTCTTCTTCATCATCATCATTTTCTTCTTTTTCTTCTTCCTCTTCTTCTTCAACTTCTTCTTCTTCTTCTTCTTCTCCTTCTTCTTCTTTTTATTCTTCTTCTTCATCTTCTTCTTCTTCTTCTTCTTTTTCCTTTTCTTTTTCTTCTTCTCCCTCATCATAATCACCAACATCATCTTCCTCTTCTTCTTCATCTTCTTTTTCTTGCTCTTCTTCTACTTCTTCTTCTTCATCATCTTCATCTACTTCTTCTTTTAATTATTATTTTTCTTCTTCCTCTTCTTCTTTTCATCTACTTCATCTTCTTTTTCTTCTCCTTTGTATTCTACTTCTTTTCCATCTTCTTCTTCTTCTTCTTAATAATCTTCTTCTACTTCCTCTTCTTCTTCATCTTCCTCTTCTTCTTCATCTTCCTCTTCTTCCTTTCTTCTTCTTCTTCTTTTTCTTCTTCTTCTTCTTGTTCTTCCTCTTCCACTTCTTTGTCTTCTTCTTCTTCTTCTCCTTCTTACCCATCTTCTTCTCATTCAATTTATTCTTCTTTTTCTTCTTCTTCTTACTCTTCTTCTTCATCTCCTTCTTCTTCTTCTTCTTCTATTACTTCTTCTTCTTCTTCTTGTTCTTCTTCTTCTTTTTCTTCTTGTTCTTCTTCTTCTTATTCTTCTTCTTCTTTTTCTTCTTCTTCCTGTTCATTTTCTTTTATTTCTTCTTCCTCCACTTCTCCTTCTTCCTCTTCATCTTCGTCTCCTTTTTTTCTTCTTATTCTTCAACTACTTCTTCTCCTTCTTCTACTTCCACTTCTTCAACTTCTTTTTTGTCTTCTTCTTCTTCTTCTTCCCATTCTTCTTCTCCTTCTTTTTCTTCTTCTTCTTCTATTTCTCCTTCTTCTTCTGCTTCTTCTACTACTTTTTCTCCTACTTCTTCTTCCTTTTCTTCTTCGTCTTCTACTTCTTCCACTTCTTCTTCATCTCTTTCTTCTTCATCATCATCTTCCTCTTCTTCTTCATCAACTCCTCCTTCCTTTTCGTCTTCTTCTTCTTCTTCTTTCACTAAATGTTTTTCTCATTTTTCTTCTTATTCTTCTTCTTATTATTTTTCTTCTTCTTCTTCCTCTTCCTTTTCATCTTCCTCTTCTCCATCTTCATTTTCTCTTCTTCTTCCACTTCTTAATTTTCTTCTTCTTGTTGTTGTTCCTCTTTATCTCCTCTTCATCCTTCTCCTCCTTCTCCAACTACTACTTCTTCTTCTTCTCCTTCTTCTTCTTCTTCCTCTTCTTCTTCTTATTCTTCTTCTTCTTCTTCTTCCTCTTCTTCTTGAACTTCTTCTTCTTCTTCTTCTTCTTTTTATTCTTCTTCTTCATCTTCTTCTTCTTCTTCTTGTGCTTCTTCTTCTTCTCCCTCATCATAATCACCAACATCATCTTCCTCTTCTTCTTTTTTCTTCCTCTTCTTCTCCTTCTTCTTCTTCTTCTTCTTCTTCTACTACTTCTTCATCATCTTCATCATCATCATCATCAACGTCATCATCATCATCATCTTCTTATTCTTCTTCCCCTTCTCCTTCTTCTTCTTTATCATCATCAGAATCATCACCATTATCTTCCTCCTCTTCTTCTTCTTGTCCTCCTCATTTTTCTTCTCATTCTTCTTCTTCTTCTTCTTCTTCTTCTTCTTCTTGTTCTACTACTACTTCTTCCACTTCCTCTCCTTCTTCTTATTCATCTTCTTCTTCCTTTTGTTCTTGTTATTATTATTCTTCAACTTCTCCTTTTTCTTTTTCTTCTTCTTCTTCTTCTAGTTTTATTTTATCTTCTTCTTTTTCTTCCTTCACTTCTTATTCTTCTTCCCCTTCTTCATCTTCTTCTTCTTCTTCTACTTCTACTACTACTTCCTTTTCCTCTTTCTCTTCTTCATCTTCTTCTTCTTGCTCTTCTTCTTCCTCTTCTCTTTCTACTTCATCATCTTGTTCTTCTTCATCTTCTTCTTCTTGCTCTTCTTCTACTTCTTTCTCTTCATCATCTTCATCTACTTCTTTTTATTATTATTTTTCTTCTTCCTCTTCTTCTTCTCCTCCTCCTTTTTCTTCTACATTTTTCCTTCTTCTTCTTCTTCATCTTCTTAATAATCTTCTTCTTCTTCCTTTTATTCCCTTCTTCTTCTTCTTCCTCTTCTTCTTCTTCTTGTTCTTCCTCTTCCATTTCTTTGTCTTCTTCTTCTTCTCCTCCTTCTTGGCCTTCCTCTTCTTCTTCTCCTTCTTCTTCATCTTATTATTCTTCTCCTTCTTCTTCTTCTTCTCCTCCTCCTTCTTCTTCTTCATCTTCTTCTTCTTCTTCTTTTTCTTCTTCTTCTTCTTCTTCTTCTTCTTCTTCTTCTACTATTACTACTACTACCACTACATTTTCTTCAACTTCTTGTTCATCTTCGACTACTATTACTACAACTTCTTCTTCTTCTCTTTCTTCTTCTTCTTCTTCAACCTCTTCTTCTTCTTCCTCTTCTTCTATTTCATCTCTTTCCTATACTTCCTCTTCTTCTTCCTCTTCTATATCCTCTTCTTCTTCTTGTTCTACTTGTTTTTCTTCTTCTTCCACTTCGGGTTTGTCTTTTTCTTCTTCTTCTACTTCTTCTGCTTCTTCTTTTTCTCCTTCTTCTTCTTCTTCTTCTTCTACTTCTTTTTCTTCTTTTTTTTCTACTTCTTCTTATTCATATTCTTCTTCTTCTTCTTCTTCTTTTCTTTTTCTTCTACTACTTCTTGTTCTTCTTCTTCTTCTTCTTCTTCTTTTTCTTCATCATCATCATCTTCTTCTTCTTCTTCCTCTTCATCAACTTCTTCTTCTTCTTCTTCTTCAACTTCCTTTTCTTCTTCTTCTTCTTCTTATTCATCTTCTTCTTCTTCTTCTTTTTGTTCTCCTTCATCTTCTCCTTCTTCTTCATTTTTTTCTTCTTTTACTTCTTATCTACTTCTTCTTCTTCTCCTTCTCCTTCCTCTTATTCTTCATCTATTATATTTCTTCTTCTACTTCTTCTTCTTCTTCTTTGTTTTCTTCTTGTTCTTCTTCATCATCATCTTCTTCTTCTTTTTCCATTGCTTCTTCTTCTTCTTCTTCTTCTTCTCCATCTTCCTCTTCTTCTTCTTCTTCTTCTTCTTTTTCATCTTCTTCATCTTCTCATAATTCTTCTTCTTCTTTTCTTCCTCTACTTCTTCTTCTTCTTCTTCTTATTCTTCATCTACATCTACTACTACCACTTCTTCTTCCTCATCTTCTTCATCTTCTACTTCCTCTTCTACTACTACAACTACTTCTTCTTCTTCATCTACTACTTCTTTTTTTTTCTTCTTCTTCTTCTTCTTCTATCACTTCTTATTATTCTTCTTCTTCCACTTCCTATTCTGCTTCTTCTTCTTCGTCTCCTTCTTCTTCTTCTACTTCTTCTACTTCTTCTCCTCCTCCTCCTTCTTCTTCTTCTCCTTCTTATTCCTATTCTTTTTCTTCTTCTTCTATTTTTCTTTCTTCTTCTTTTTCTTTTTCTCCTACTTCTTCTTTTTCTTCTTCTTATAGTTCATCGTCATCATCTTCCTCTTCTTCTTCTTCTTCATCATCTACATCTTCTGCTCCTCCTCCTTCTTCTTCTTCTCCTTCTTCATCTTCTTTTTATTCTTCTTCCTTTTTCTTCTTCTTCTTCTTCTTCTTCATCTTCTTCTTCTTCTTCTTTTACCACATCTTCATCTTATTCTTCTTGTTCTTCTTCTTCTTTTCTACTTCTTCCTCTTCTTCTTCTTCTTCTTCTTCTTCTACTTCTCCTCCTCCTTCTTCTACTTCATCTTCTTCTTCTTTGTCTTCTTCTTCTTCTTCTTCTTCTTCTTCTTCTTTTCCTTCTTCTTCTTCTTCTTCTTCTTCTTCTTCTTCTTCTTCTTTTCTTCATCTTCTTCTTCTTATTCTTGTTCTGCTTCTTCTTCTACTACTTCTTCCTCTTCTTCCTCTTCTTCTTCTTCCTCTTCCTCTTCTTCCTCTTATTCTTCTTGTTCTTCTTCTTCCGCTTCTTCTTCATCTTCTTCTTTGCCTCCATCTTCTTCTTCTCCTTCTTCTTCTGCTTCTTCTTCATCTTCTTCTTTGCCTCCATCTTTTTTTTTCTTCTTCTTCTACTACTACTACTATTACAACTACTAATTCTTCTTCTATCTCTTCTTCTTCTTCTTTTACTTGTTCTTCTTCTTGTTCTTGTTCCACTTCTTCTTTGTCTACTTTTTCTTCTTATTCTTCTGCTTTTTTGACTTCTTCTCATTCTTCTCCTTCTACTTCTTCTTCATCTTCTACTAATTGTTCTTCTTATTCTTCTTGTTCTACTTCTTCTCATTTTCTTCTTCTTCATCTTCTTCTTCTTCTTCTTCTTTTTCCATGTTTCCTTTTTCTACTTGTTCATCTTCTACTTCTTGTTGTTCTTCTTGTTGTGGTTATTGTTCTTCTTCTTCTAGTTCTTTTTCTACTTCTTCTTCTCCTTCTTCTTCTTCTTCTTCTTCTTCTACTTCTTTTAATTTTTCTTCTTCTACTTGTTCTACTACTACTACTAATTCTTCTTCTTCTTCTTCATGTTTCATTTCTTCTCCTTTTCTTTCTTCTTCTTTGTCTACTTCTTTTTCTTATTCTCATTCTCCTTCTTCTTCTTCTTCATCATTTTCTACTACTTTTTCTTCTTCTTCTTTTTCTAATTCTTCTTCTTCTCCTCCTTTAGCTTTATCTTATTATTTTTATTATTATTGTTATTATTATTATAATTATTATAATTAATCTTATTATTATTATTATTATTATTAATCTTTCATATTCTTCTTCTTCTTCTTCCTCTTCTTCTTCTTCTTCTTCAACTTCTTCTTCTTCTACTTCTTTTTCTTCTTCTTTTTCTTCTTCCTCTGCTTCTTCTTCTTCTTCTTCTTCTTCTTCTTTCTTCTCTTCTTCTACTTCTCCTTCTTCTTCTTCTATTACTACTACTTCTGCTTTTCTAAATTCTTCATTTTTTTCATCTTCTACTTCTTCTTCTTCTTCTTCTTCTTCTTCTACTTCTTCTTCTATTTCTTCTTCTTCTTCTTCTTCTACTACTACTACTACTACTACTACTACTATTTCATCTACGTCTTCGTCTTCATGATCTTCTTCTTCTTCTAGTACTACTACTACTACTTCTTCTTATTGTATTTCTTCCCCTTCTTCTTCTTCTACTTCTTTCTTCTACTTCAACTTCTTCTTCTTCTTCTACTTCTTCTTGTTCTTCTTCTACTTCTTCTTCTTTTAGTTCATCATCATCTTCTTCTACTTCCTCTTCTTCATCTTATTCTTCATTTTCTTTTTAATCTTCTTCTTCTTCTTCTTCTACTTCTTCTGTACTTCTTCTTTTTCTTCCACATCTTCTTCTTCTACTACTACTACTATTATTACTAGAACTTCTTCTTCTTCTTCTTCTTCTTCTTCTTCTATTACCACTACTACCATTTCTTTTTCTTCTTCTACTTCTTCCTCATCTACTACTACTATTACTACTTCTTCTCTTTCTTCTTCTTCTTTTTCAACTTCTTGTTCTTCTTCTCTTCTTCCTCTTCCTCTTCTTCCTCTTCTTCTTCCTCTTGTTCTACTTCTTCTTCTTCTTCTTCCTCTTTCCCTTTGGCTTTGTCTAGGTCTTTTTCTTCTACTTCTTCTTCTTCTTCTTCATCATCTTCTTCTTCCTCTTCAACTTCTTCTTCTTCTTCTTCTTCTTTTTGTTCTTATTTTATTTCTTCTTCTTCTTCTTCTTCTTCTTTTTGATCTTCTTCTTCTTCGACTTCTTGTTCTTCTTCTATAATTACTTCTTCTTCTTCTTCTTCTTCCTCTTCTTCTTCTTCTTCTTCTTCCTCTTGTTCTTCTTCTTCAACAACTACTACTGCTACTACTTCTTCTTGCTCTTCTTCTTCTTCTTTTTCATCTCCTTCTTCTTCACCTTCTTGTTCTTCTTCATTGCCAGCAACACTTCTTCATCTTCTTCTTCTTCAACTACTACTACTTCTTCTTCTTCTACTTCTTCTTCTTCTTCTTCTTCTTCTTCTTTTACTTCTTTTGCTTCTTTTCCTTCTTCTTCTTCTTCTTTTTTCTTCTTCTTCTAAAACCTTTTCTTCTTCTTCTTCTTCTTCTTCTTCTTCTTCTACTTCTTCTTCTTCCTCTTCTTCTTCTTGTACTACCTCTTCTACTTCTCCTTCTATTTCTTCATCTTCTTCATCTTCTTCTTCTTCTTCTTCTTCTTCTTCTTCTTCTTCCTCTTCCTCTTCTTCTTCTTCTTTTTCTTCTTCTTGGACTACTACTACTTCTTCTTCTCCTATTGCTTCTTCTTCTACTACTACTTCTTCTATTTCTTTTTTTTGTTGTTCTTCTTCTTCTCCTTTTTCTACATTATTTTCCTCCTCTTCTTCTTCTTCTTCTTCTTCTTCTACTTCTTCTTCTTCTACTTCCTCTTCTTCTTCTTTTACTTCTACTACTTCTACTTCTTCCCTTCTTGTTGTTGTTCTTCTTCTACTTCTACTACTACTAATATTATTACTTTTTTTTCTTTTTCTTCTTCTTCTTCTACTACTTCTTTCTCTTCCTCTTCTTCTTCTTCTACTTCCTCTCCATCTTCTTCTACTACTTTTCCATCCTCTTCTCCTACTTCTTCTTCTTCTACTTTTTCTTCTTTTAATTTTTCTTCTTCTACTACTTCTCTTATTCATCTTCTTCTTCTTCTTCTTCTTCTTCTCTTCTTCCTATTCAACTTCTTCTTCCTCTTCTTCTTCTTCTTCTTCTTTTTTTCTGCTACTTCTTCTTCTTATTCTTCTTCTTCTTTTTGATATTCTTCTTCTTTATCTTCTTGTTGTTCTTCTTCTACAACTATTTCTTGTTCTTCTTCTACTACTTCTTTTTCTTCTTCTTTTTCATCTTGTTCTTCTTCATTTTCTTGCTGTTCTTCTCCTTCTACAACTACTACTTCTTCATCTTCTTCTTCTTCTTCTTCTTCCTCTTCTTCTTCTTCTTCTACTACTACTACTACTTCTTCTTCTTTAACTTCTTCATCTTCTTTTTCTTCTTCTTCTTTTTCTTCTTCTTCTTCTTCTTCTTCTACAACCTTTTCTTCTTCGTCTTCTTCTTCTTCTTCTCATCGTCTTCTTCTAATTCTTCTTCTTCTTTTTTCACTTCTTCTTCTTCTTCTTCTTCCTCTTCTTCTTCTTTTACTACTTCTACACCTCCTCCTCCTTCTTCTTCTTCTTCTTCTTCCTCTTCGTCTTCTTCTTCATCTTCTTCTTTCTCTTTTTCATGTTCTTCTTTTAAATCTTCTTGTTCTTCTTCTTCAACAACAACTACTACTACTTCTTCTTCTTCTTCTTCTTCAACTACTACTACTTCCTCTACTCATACTTCTTCTTCTTCTACTACCACTTCTACTTCATTTTCTTTTTCTTTTTCTTCTTCTTCTTCTTCTCCTTCTTCTACAACTTCTACTTCTTCT
>JAIUJO010002793.1:22500-25000 GCA_023846275.1 Vanilla planifolia | reverse complement strand
CTTCTACTTCTTTTTCTTCTTCTACTTCTTCTCCTTCTTTTCCTTCTTGTTCTTCTTCCCGTTCTTCTTCTTATTTTGCTTCTTCTTCTTCTTCTTCTTCTTCTTCTACTACTTCTTCTTCTATTCTTTCTTCTTCTTCTTCTTCTTCTTCTTCTTCTTCTTCTTCTTCTTCTTCTTTGTCTTCTTCTTCTTCTTCGTCATCTTCTTCTTCTTCTTCTTCTTCTTCTTCTTCTTCGTCATTTCCTTCTTCTTGTTCTTTTTTTTTTCTTCTTCGTCTTCGCCTTCTTCTTCTTCTTCTTCATACTCGTCCTCTTCATCTTGTTCTTCATCTCCACCTTCTTCTTCTTCTTCTTCTTCTTCTTCTTCTTCTAGTTCTTCTTCTATTTCTTCTTCTTCTTCTTCTTCCTTCTCTTCTTTCTTCTTTTTCTTCTTCTTCTATGACTCCTTCTTCTTCTTCTCTTTCTTTGTCATCATCATCATCTTCTTCTTCTTCTTCTTCTTCTTCAATTCTTTGTGTTCTTCTTCTTCTTCTTCTTCTTCTTCTTCTCCTATTTCTTCTTCTCTCCTTCTTCTTCTTCATTTTCTTCTCCTTCTTCTTCTTCTTCATCATCTTCCTCTTCTTCTTTTTCCTCTACTTCTCACTCTTCAACTTCTACTTCTTCTTCTTTTTCTTCTACTTCTCCTTCTTCTTCTTCTTCTTATTGTCCTTCTTCTGCTTCTTCTTGTTCCTCAACTGCTACGTCTTCATCTTCAACTCCTCCTCCTTCTTCTTGTTCGTCTTCTTCGTCTTCTTCTTTTTCTAATCCTTCTTCTTCTTCTTTGACTTCTTTTTCTTCTTCTTCTTCATCATCATTTTGTCTTCTTCTTCTTCTTCTTCGATATATGTCTTCCTCTTATCCTTCATCTTCTTCATCTTCTGCTTCTTCTTCTTTTTCTTTTTCGTCTTCTTCCTCTTCTTCTTCTTTGTCTTCGTCTACTTCTACTACTTCTTCGTTGTCTTTGTCTTCTTCTTAGTAATCATCTTCTTCTTCTTCTTTTTCTTCTTCAACTTCTTCTACTTCTTCTCCTTCTTTGTCTTCTTTTTTTTCTTCATCTTCTACTTCGGCTTTTTATTCTTATTATTCTTCGTCTTCTTCTTCTTCTTCTTTTTCTTCTTCTTCTTCCTCTTCTACTCCTTCAACTTCTTCTTCTTCTTCTTTTTTGTCCACTTCTTCTTCCTCCTCTTCTTCATCTTCTTTTTCTTCATCTTTATCTTCTTCTTCTTCTTCTTCCTCTTCTTCTGCCACTACTTCTTCTACTTAATCTTCTTCTTCTTCTTCTTCCTCCTCCTTCACTTCTTCATCTTCTTATTTTTCATCTTCATTTCTTCCTCATCTTCTTCTTTGTCTTCTTCTTCTTCTTCTTCTTCTTCTACTTCTTCTAGTTCTTCTTCTTTTTCTTCTTCTTGCTCCATTTCTTCCTCTTCTTCTTCTATTTATTCTTTCCAATCTTCTTCTTCTTCTTCTTCCTTTTCATCTTCTTCTTCATCATCATCATCATCATCTTCTTCATCCCTTCTTCTTCTTCCCCTTAATTTTAATCTTTAGCTTTCTCCTTCTTATCTTCTACTTTTTCTTCTTCTTTTTCTTTCTTCTTCATCTTGTTCTTTGTCTTCTTATTCTTCTTCTTCTTCTTCTTCTTCTTCTTCTTCGTCTTCTTTTTCTTCTTCATCTACTTTTTCCTTCTTCTTCTTCTTCTTCTTCTACCTCTTCTTAATCTTTTTCATCTCCTTTTTCCTCTTCTTCTTCCTCTACTTGTTCTGCTTATTCTTCTTCATCTTCTTCTTCTTCTTCTTCTTCTTCCTCTTTTTCTTCTTATTCTTCCCCTTCTTCTTCTTTAACTTCTTCATCATCTTCTTCTTCTTCTTCTCCTTTGGCTACTTCTTCTTCTTCTTCTTAATTTTCTTCACCTTCTTCTTCTTCTTCTTCCACCTCTTCTTCATCTTCTTCTTCTTCCTCTTAAACTTCTTATTCTTCCCAACAACTTCTTCTTCTTCTTCTACTTCTACTTTCTCTTCTTCTTTTGCTGCTTCTTCTTTCACATCATCCTCTTCTTCTTCTTCTTCTCTTTCATTTTCTTCTTCTGCTTTTACTTCTACTTCTTCCCCATCTTTCTCTTCTTCCTCTTCTTCTTCTTCTTTTTCTTCTTCTTCTTCTGCTTCTTCTTTACTTCTTTGTCCTTTTTTTCTTCTTCTTCTTGTTCTTCTTTTTCTTCTTCTTCTCCTACTTCATCTTATTCTTCATCATCATCATCTTCTTTTTCTTCTTCTTCCTCCTCTACTTCATATTTTTCATCATCTTCATCTTCATCTTCATCTTTATTTCATCTTCTTCTTCTTCTTTATTTTCTTCTCCTTCTTCTTCTTTCTCTTCTTCTACTTCTTCTTCTTCTTCTTCAACTTCTTCCTCTTCTTCCACTTCTTCCACTTCTTCTTCTTCTTCTTCTTTTGCTTCTTCTTCTT
>JAIUJO010002793.1:7500-12500 GCA_023846275.1 Vanilla planifolia | reverse complement strand
CTTCTTCTACTTCTTCATCCTCTTCATCCTCTTCTTTTGCTTCTTCTTCCTCTTCTTCTTCTTCTTCTTCTTCTTCTTCTTCTACTTCTTATTCTTTTTCTTCTTCATCTTCTTCTACTTCTTATTCTTGTTCATCTTCATCTTCTTCTCCTTCTTCTTCTTTATTTTTTTCTCCTACTTCTTGATAATCTTCTTCTTCTTCTTCTTCTTTTTCTTCCTCTTATTCCACCTCTTTCTCTTCTTCTTCTTCTTCATCATCTTCTTCTTCCTCTTCTTCCACTTTATCTACTTCTTCTTCTTCTTCTTCTTCTACTTCTTCTTTTTCTTCTTCTTCTTCATCTTTTACTTCTTCCTCTTCTCTTTCTTCATCAACATCGTCATCTTCTTCTTCTTCTTCCTCTTCTTCTTCTTTTCTGTCTTCTTCACTTTTCTCCGTTTCATTATCATCATCTTCATCTTCTTCCTCTTCTTCTTCTTTTTCTTCTTCTCCTTTTTCTTCATCATCTTCGCCTTCTTCTTCTCCTTCCTTTTCTTCTTCCTCTCCATCTTCTTCTACTTCTTAAACCTCTTCTTCCTCTTCTTTCGCTTCTTCTTCCTCTTCTTCTTCTTCTTCTACTACTACTACTAGTTCTTCTTCTACTTCTTCTTACTCTTGTTCATGTTCATCTTCTCCTTCTTCTTCTTTATTTTTTTCTCTTACTTCTTCTTTATAATCTTCTTCTTCTACTTCTTCTTCTTCTTCTTCCTCTTATTCCTCTTCTTCCTCTTCTTCTTTTTCTTCTTCTTCTTCTTCCTCTTCTTCAACTTCTTCCACTTCTTCTTCTTCTTCTTCTTCTTCTTCTGCTACTTCTTCTTCTTCTTTTTGTCATTCTTCTTCTTCTTCTTCTTCTTCTTCTTGTTCCTTTTCTACTTCATCTTCTTCTTCTTCTTCCTCTTTATCCTCTTGTTCTACTTCTTCATCTTCTTCTTCCTCTTCTTCCTCTTGCTCTTCAACTTCTTCTTGTTCTTGTTCATTTTCATCTTCTTCTACTTCTACTTCTTCTTCTTCTTCTTCGTCCTTCTCTTCTTCAACTTCTTCTACTTCTTCTTCTTCATTGTATTTTTCTTCTTTTTCTTCTTTTTCTTCATCATCATCTTCTTCTTTTTCTTCTTCTTCTTTTACTACTACTTCTCCTTTTCTAATAATACTTCCTCATCTTCTTTTTTCCAACTAATCTTCGTCTTTTTCTTCTTCTCCTTCTTCTTTTCTTCTTCTTCTTCTTCTTCCTTGTCTTCTTCCACTTCTCTCTCTTCTTCTTCTTGCTCTTGTTCTTTTTGTACTTCTTCTTTTTCTTCTTCTCTTTCTTCTTCTACTTCTTATTCTTTTTCTCCTTCTTCTTCTTCTTCTTGATATTTTTCTTTCTTCTTCTTCTTTTTTGCCCTTCTTCTTCTTCTTTTACTTCTTCTTCTTCATCATCTTTTTCTTCTTCTATTCCTCCTTCTTCACCTTCTCCTTCCCCTTCTCCTTCTTTTTCTTCTTCTTCTTCATCTTCCTCTTCTTCCACTTTTTCCTCTTCTACTTCCTCTATTCTTCATCTTCTTCTACTACTTTTTCTTATCCATCATCATCATCTTCTTCTTCTTCTTCAACTTTTTCCTCTTCTTCCTCTACCACCTATTCTTCTCTTCTTCCCCTTCTCCCTCTTCTTCCCGTTCTTCTCCATCTTCTTCATGTCTTAGTCTTCTTCTTCATCATCCTCATCTTCTTCTTCTTTTTTTTCCTCTTCTTCCATTTCGTTCTCTTTTTCTTCTTCTTCTTCTTCTCCTTCATCTTCTTCCACTTCTTCATTTTTCTTTATTTCTTCGTCTTCTTCTTCTTCTCCTTTTGCTTCTCTTATTGCTTCTTATTATTATTCTTCTTCTTCTTCTTCTTCTTCTTCTCCTTCTTCTACTGCTTTGTCTTCTTCTTCGTTTCCTTCTTCTTCTTCATCGTCTCCTTCATCTTCTTCTTCTTCTTCTTCTTCTTCTTTGTCTTCATCTTCTTCTTCTTCTTCTTCTTCCTCTTCTTTTTCTTCTTCTTCTTCTTCTTAACTATCTTCTTCTTCTTCTCTTCTTCATCTTCTTCTTCTTCTTCTTCTCCTTCTTTGCCTTCATCTTCTTCTTCATCTTCTTTTTCTTCTTCTTCTTCTCCTTGCTCTTCTTTGTCTACTTCGTCTCCTTCTTCACCATATTCATCGTTTTCATCTTCTTCTTCTTCATCTTTGTCCTCGTCATCTTCTTCTTCTTCTTCTTCTTCTACTTCTCTTCTTCTTCTTCTTCTTCTACTTCTCTTCTTCTTCTTCTTCTTTTTCTTCTTCCTTTTCTTCCCATTCTTCTTCCTCTTCTTTGCCATCTTCTTCTTCCTCTTCTTCTTCTTCTTCTTTATCTTCATCTTCTTCTTCTTCTTCTTCTTTATTTTTTTTCCTACTTCTTCATAATTTTCTTCTTCTTCTTCTTCTTCTTCTTTCTTTTATTCCCCTTCTTCCTCTTCTTCTTCTTCTTCTTCTTCTTCTACATCTTCTTCTTGGTCTTCTTCAACTTCGTCTTCTTCTTCTTCTACTTTTTCTTCTTCTTTTTCGTATTCTGCCTCTTCTTCTTCTCATTCTTCTTATTCTGAAATGGTTTCCTCTTCTTCTTCTTCTACCTTTTCTACTTCATCTTCTTCTTCTTCTTCCTCTTTTTCCTCTTCTTCTATTTCTTCATTTTCTTCTTCCTCTTCTTCCTCTTCTTCTTCAACTTCTTGTTCTTGTTCTTGTTCTTCTTATTCTTCTACTTCTTCTACTCCTTCTTTTTCTTCTTCTTCTTCTTCTTCTTCTTCTTCTTCTCCTTCTTCTTCTTCTTCTTCTTCTTCTTCTTCGCCTTCTTCATCTTTTTCTTGTTCTTCTTCTTCTTATTCTTCTACTACTACATCTTCTTCTTCATCTACTACTTCTTCTTCTACTACTACTTCTTCTTCTTCTTCTTCCAATATTATTACAACTACTACTACTTCTTCTGCTTCTTCTTCTTCTTATTCCTCTTCTTTTTCTACTACTATGACTACTACTACTTCTTCTTTTTCATCTTCTTCTTCTTCTTCCACTTATTCTTCTTTTTCTTTTTCGTCTTCTTCTACTTCTTCTTCCCCCTCTTCTTTTACTTCTTCTTCTTCTTCTTTTTCCTTTTCTTCTTTTTCTTCTTCTTCTTCTTCTACTTCCTTTTCTTCTTCTTCTTCAACTTCTTCTACTTCTACTATTGCTTCTTCTTCTTCATCTATTTCTTTTTCTTCTTCTATTTCTTCTACTTCTTTTACTTCCTTTTCTACTTCTACTATCACTACTACTACTACTACTACTACTTCTTCTTCCTCTTCTTCTATTTCTTCTTCTTCTTCTTCTTCTTCTCCTTCTCCTTCTTATCCTTTTTTCTTTTTCTTCTTCTTCTTCTTCTTCTTCTTCTTCTTCTTCTTCTACTTCTTCTTCTTCTTCTTCTTCTTCTTCCTCTTCATCTTATTCTTCTTTTTCTTCTTCTACTTCTTCTCTTCTTCTTCTTATTCTTCTTCTTCTTCTTCTTCTTCTTCTTCTTCTTCTTCTTCTTTTACTACTACTACTACCACTTCTTTTTCCTCATCATCATTTTCATCATCATCATGTTCTTCTTCTTCTTCTTCTTCTTCCACTATAACTACTACTACTACTTTTTCATCAACTTCTTTTACTTCTTCTTCTTCTACCACTACTACTTTTTTTTCTACCTCTTTTTCTTCTTCTTCTTATTCTTCTTCTTTTTCTTCCACTTATTCTTCTTCTTTTTCTTCTTCTTCTCCTTCTTCTTCTTCTACTTCCTCTTAATCTTCTTCTTTTTCTCCATCTTCTCCTACTTCTTCTACTTCTTCTTTTATTACTTCTTCTTTATCTTCTTCTTCTTCTTTTTCTTCTTCTTCTTCTTCTTTTTCCTTTTTTCTACTTCTTCTTCATCTTCTTCCTCTTCTTCTTCTTCTTCTTCTTCTCCTTCTTCTTGTACTTCCTTTTCATCATCATCATCTTCTTCTTCTTCTTCTTCTTCTACTTCTTCTTCTTCCTCTTCTACTTCTTCTTCCTCTTACTTCTTCTACTTCTTCTTTTCTTCTTCTTCATTTTCTTCTTCTTCTCTGTCTTCTTGTTCTGTTTCTGCATCTTTTTTATTCTTCTTCTTCTACTACTACAACTTCTTCTTTTTCTCCTTCTTGTTCTTCTTTTTCTACTTCTTCTACATCTTCTTCGACTACTACTACCACTACAACTTCTTCTTCTTCTTCCTCATCATCTTCTTCAACTACTACTACAACTTCGTCTTCTTCTAGTTTTTCCTCCTCTTCTTCTTCTTCTACTTCTCTTACTCCTTCTTCACTTTCTTCTTCTTCTCCTTCTTTTCCTTCTTCTTCTATTTCATCTTCTTCTACTTCTTCTCCATCTTTTTCTTCTTCTTCTTCTTCTTAATCTACCACCACCACTACTACTATTATTATTACTACTACTTCTTCTTCTACTACTACTACTTATTCTTCTTCTTCTTCTTCTTCTGCACTTCTTATTCTTCTTCTGCTTCTTCTTGTTCTTCGACTTCTTCTTCTCATTCTTCTTCTTCTTCTTCTTCTTCTTCATGTTATACTTCTTCTTCTTCTTCATCCTATTCTACTTCTTCTTCTTCCTCTTCTTCTTCTTCTACATTTTTTTCTTCTTCTTCTTCTTCAATAACTACTACTAGTTGTTCTTCCTCTCCTCCTTGTTCTTCTACTACTGCAACTACTTCTTCGACTTTCTTTTTTTTTTCTTCTTCTTCTTCTATAAATTTTTTATCTTCTTCCTCTTCTTCTTCTTCTTCTTCTACTTCTACTTCATCTACTACTTCCCCATCTTCTCCTTTTTCTACAACTACAACTTTTTCTTTTTCTTCTTCATCTTCTTCTACATCTTCTTCTTCTTCTTCTTCTTCTTCTTCTTCTACTACTACTACTTTTCCTT
>JAIUJO010001921.1:30000-32500 GCA_023846275.1 Vanilla planifolia | reverse complement strand
GAAGTAGAAGAAGAATAAGTAGAAGAAAAAGAAGAGGAACAAGAAGAAGAAGACGAAGAAGAAGAAGTGGAAGAAGAATAAGAAGAAGAAGAACATGAAGAAGAACAGGAAGAATAAGAAGGAGAGGAAGAAGAAGTAAAATAAGATAAAAAAGTTGCAAAAAAAGAAGAAGTGGAAGAAGAAGAAGATGGTGAATAAGAAGAAGATGAAGAAAAAGAAGACAAGGATGAAGAAGAAGAAGTAGAAGAAGACGAAGATGATGATGAAGAAGATGAAGAACAAGGCAAAGAAGACGAAGATGATGAAAAAGAAGAAGGAGAAGGAGAAGAAGAAAGAAATGAAAAAGGAGAAGAAGAAAGAATTGAAAAAGAAGAAGAAGAAGAAAAAGAAGAATAAGAACAAGAAAAAGAAGTAGAAGAAGAGATGAAGAACTAGAAAAAAGTGATCAAGATGAGGAAGAAGAATAAGAAAAAGAAGAAGAAATAGAAGAAGAGAACAAATAAAAGAAGAAGAAGAAGAAGAAGAAGAAGAGGAAGAAGGAGAAGAAGGAGAGGATGAAGAAGAAGAAGAAGGGAAAGAAGAAGAAGAAGAAGAAGAAGAAGAAGAAGAAGCAATGAATAAGTAGGGAAGGGAGAGGAAGAAGAAAAGAAAAAAGAGGAGAAGAAGTAAACGAAGAGGAGGAAGAAGAAGAAGAAAGGAAGAAGAAGAAGAAGAAGAAGAGGAAGAAGAAGCAATAGAAGAGAAAGAAGAAGAAGTTGAAGAAGGAGAAAAGGAAAAATAAGAGGAAGAAGAAGAAGAAGAAGAAGAAAGAGAAGTAAAGAAAAACAAGAATAAGAAAAAGAGGATGAAAAAGAGGAGGATGAAGAAGAAGAAGAAGATGAAGAAGAATAAGAAAAAGAAGAAGTAGAAGAAGATGTGGAGAAAGAACAGGAGGAATAAAAAGAAGAAGAAGAAGAAGAAGAACAAGAAGCAGAAATAGAAGAAGCAGAAGAAGAAGAAGAAGTAGGGGAAGAAGAAGAAGAAGAAGAAGAGCTAGAAGAAGAAGAAAAGCAAAAGATGAAGAAGAAGAAGAAGAAGAAGTAGAAAAAGAAAAAGAAATGGAAGAAAAAGTAATAGAAGAAGAAGATGAAGAAGAGGTAGAAGAAGAAGAAGAAGGAGATGAAGAAGGAGAAGAAGAAGAAGAAGAATGAGAAGCATAAGACTAAGAATAAGAAGAAAAAGAAGAAGAATACGAAGAAGAAGAAGAAGAAAAATAGAATAAGAAGAACTAGAAGGACAAGAAGAAGGAGAAGATGATGATGAAGAAGAAGAAGAAGAATAAAATTAAGAAGAAGAAGAAGAAGAAAGAGAAAGAAGCGGTAGAAGAACAAGTGGAAGAAGATGATGATGATGATGACGATGATGAAGCAGAAGAAAAAGAAGAAGAAGAAGAAGAAAAGAAGAAGAAGAAGAAGAAAAAGAAGAAGAGGAAGAGGAAGAAGAAGAGGTAGAAGAAGAAGGAGAAGAAGAAGAAGAAGAACAACAAGAGGAAGGAGAAAAAGAAGAAGAAAATGATGAAGAAGAAGAAGAAGAAGAAGAAGAAGAAAAAGAAGAAAGAGAAGAAGAGGAAGAGGAAGAAGAAGAAGAGAAGAAGAAGAAGAAGAAGAAGAAGAAGAAGATGAGGAAGAAGAAGAGGAGGAAGAAGAAGTAGAAAAGGAAGAAGAAGAAGATGAAGGACAAAGAGAAGAGGAAGATCAAGAGGGGGAGGAAGAAGAAGAAGAAGAACAAGATGAAGAAGAAGAAGAAGAAGATAAAGAAGAAGAGGAAGATTTCAAAGAAGAAGAAGAAGTATAAGAACAAGAACAAGAAGAGGAAGAAGTAGAGGAAGAAGAACAAGATGAAGAGGAAAGATAAGAAGAAGAATTGAAGAAGAAGTAGAAGAAGAACAAGAACAAGAAGAAGCTATTAAAGAACAAGAGGAGGAGGAGGAAGAAGAAGAAGATGATGAAGAAGAAGAAGCGAAAGAAGAAGAAGAACAAGAAGAAGGAGAAGGAGAAGAAGAAGAAGAAGACGAAGGGGAAGTAGAAGAAAAATAAGAAGAAGAAGAAGAAGAAGAATAAGGAGAAGATGAAGAAGGAGAAGGAGAAGGTGAAGAAAAAGAAGATGAAGAAGAAGAAGATGATGATGATGATGAAGAAGTAGAAGAAGTAGAATAAGAAGAAGATGAGGAAGAAGTTGCAAAAGAAGAAGAAGAGATGGATTAGGAAGAAGAAGAAGAAGAACAAGAAGTAGAAGAAGAAGAAGAACAAGAACAAGAGGAAGAAGAAGAAGAGGAAGAGGAAGAGGAAGAAGAAGAAGTAGAAGAAGGAGATGAAGAAAGAGAAGAAGAAGAAGAAGAAGAAGAGGAAGAAAAAAAGGAAAATGAAGAAGAAGAAGAAGAAGAAGAAGATAAAGTAGATGAAGAAGCGGTAAAATAAGTAAAAGAAGAAGTGGAAGATGAAGATGAACAAAATGAAACGGA
>JAIUJO010001921.1:20000-25000 GCA_023846275.1 Vanilla planifolia | reverse complement strand
AGGAAGAAGAAGAAGAAGAAGAAGTGGAATAAGAAGAAGAGGAAGGGGAAGAAGTAGAAGAAGAAAAATAATAAGAAGAGTAGAAGAGGTAGAGAAGCAAGAAGAAGAGGAGGAAGATGAAGTAGAAGAGGTGGAGAAGAAGAGGAACAAGAACTGGTAGAAGAAGAGGAAGAATAAGAAGAAGAAGAAGAAGAATTAGAAGAAGAAGAAGTGGAAGAAGAAGAAAAGGAAGGGGATGAAGAAGAAGAAGAAAAATAGTAAGAAGGGTAGAAGAGGCAGAGAAGCAAGAAGAAGAGGAGGAAGAAGAACAAGAAGAAGTGGAAGAAGAAGAATAAGCAGTAGAGGAAGTAGGAAGAGGAAGAAGAATTAAAAGAAGAAGAAGAAGAAGAAGCAGAAGAAGAAGGAGAAGAAGAAGATGATGAAGGATAATAACTAGTAGAAGAAGTAGAAGAGGAAGAAGAAGAAGAAGAAGAAGAAAAGAAGAAGAGGAAGAAGAAGAAGAAGAAGAGGAAGAAGAAAAAGAAGAAGCAGAAGAAGAGGAGAAAAACGTGGAAGAAGAAGAAGAAGAAGAAGAGGAAAAAGAAGGTCAAGAAGAAGAAGAAGAAGAAGGAGAAGTTGAAGAAGAAGAAGAAGATGATGATGAAGATTACAAAGATGAAGAAGAAGAAGAAGATGATGATTAAGAATAAGAAGAAAAAAATGAGGAAGAGGAGGAAGAGGAAAAACAAGAAGAAGAACATAAGGGAGAAGTAGAAGAGCAAAGGGAAGTAGAAGAAGTAGAAGAAGGCGAAGAGGAAGAAGAAGATTAAGTAGAAAACAAAGAAGAAGAAGAAGAAGAAGAAGAGAAGAGGAATAAGAAAAAGAATAGGAAGAAGAAGAAGAAAAAGAAGAAGGAGAAGAAGAAGAAGAAGAAGAGAAGAGGAATAAGAATAAGAATAAGAATAAGAAGAAGAAAAAGAAGAAAGAGAAGAAGAAGAAGAACAAGTAGAGTTAGAAGACGACGAAGAAGAAGAAGTGGAAAAGGAAGAAGAAGAAAAAGAAAAAGAAGAAGAAGAAGATGAAGAGGAAGAAAGAAAAGAAGAACAAAAAGAAGAAGAGGAAGAAGTAGAAGAAGAAGCTGAAGAAGAAGAAGTACAAGAAGAAGAAGAAGATGAAAAAATGGAAGAAGAAGAAGAAGAAGAGGAAGAAAAAGAGGGGGGAAAAGGAGAAGAAAAGTAACAGTAGAAAGAAGAGCAAGAAAAAGATGTGGAAGAAGAAGAAGAAGAAGGAGAGGAAGAAGAAGATAATGATGAAGAAGAGGAAGTAGAAGAAGAAGAAGAAGAAGAAGGAGAATTAAAAGAAGGAGAAGAGGAGGAGGAGGAAGAAGAAGAAGAGTTAGAAGAACGAGAAGAAGAAGAAGAAGAAGAAAAAAAGAAGAAGAAGAAGGAGAAGAAGAAGAGGAAGAAGAAGATGATGATTATGAAGAAGAAGATGAAGAAGAAGAAGAAAAAGAAGAAGAAGAAGACGAAGAAGGAGGAGGAAGAGAAGAAGGAGATGAAGAGGAAGAAGAAGAAGAAGAAGAAGAAAATGTTGATGATGAAAAAAAGGAATAAAGTGACGAAGAAGAAGAAGAAGAAGAAGAAGAAGAAGAAGAAGAAGAAGAAAAGGAAGAAGAAGAAGAAGTGGTAGAAAAAGAAGAAGAACACAAAGAAGAAGAAGAAGAAGATATTGAAGAAGGAAAGAAGTAGTGGAAGAACTTGATGAAGCAAAAGGAGAAGATGAAGAAGAAGAAGTAGAAGAAGAAGATGATGAAAAGAAGAAGAAGAAGAAGATGATGATGAAAAAGAGGAGGAAGAAGAAGAAGAAGAAGAAGAAGATGATGAAGAAGAAGAATGACAAGAAGAAGTAGAAGAAGAAGTGGAAGAAGAACAGAAAGAAAAAGATAAGTAAGAGAAATAAGAAGTACAAGAACAAGAACATGATTAATACGAAGAAAAAGAAGAAGAAGAAGAAGAAGAAGAAGAAGACGAAAAAGAGGAGGAAGAAGAAGAAGAAGAACATAAAGAAAAAGATAAGAAGAGGAAGAAGAAGAAGTAGAAGGATGATGACGAAGAAGAAGAAAAGGAAGAAGAAGAGGAAGAAGAAGAAGAAGAAAAAAAGTAAAAGAAGAGGAAGTATAAGAAGAAGAAGAATAAGAAGAGGAAGAAGAAGTAGAAGGATGACAAGACGAAGAAGAAGAAAAGGAAGAAGAAGAAAAAAAGTAGAAGAAGAAGTAGAAGAACAAGAAGTAGAAGAAGTAGAAGAAGATAAAGAAAAAGAAGAAGTGAAAGAAGATGAAGAAAGGAAGAAGAAGGAGAAGAGGAAGAACCAGAAGAAGGAGAAGAAGAAGAAGAAGAAGAAGAAGAAGAAGAAGAAGAAGAACGAGAAGAAGAATAAGAAGAAGTCGAAGAAGAAGAAGAAGAAGAAGAAGAAGAGGAAGAAGTACAAGAAGTGGAAGAAGAAGATGATGAAGAAGTACAAGTAGTAGTAGAAGAAGAAGAAGGCGAAGAGGTCGAATGAGAAATTTAAGGGGACGATAATGAAGAAGAAAAAGAAGAAGAGCAAGATGGTAATGGAGAAGAAGAAGAAGAAGAAGAAGATGAAGAAGAAGAGGAAGAAGAAGAAGAAGGAAAAGAAGAAGAATAAGTTGAAGAAGAATAAGAAGAATAAAAGGGTGAAGAAGAAGAAGAAAAAGAAGAAGAAGAGGAAGACAAAGTAGTAGCAGAAGAAGAAGAAATAAGAGAAGATGAAGAACAAAAGAAGAAGAAGAAATAAAAGAGGAAGAAGCACAAGCAGAAGAAGAAGAAGAAGAAGAGGTGGAAGAAGAAGAAGAAGAAGAAGAAGAAGAAGAGGAAGAAGAAGGAGAAGAAGAGGAAGAAGAAGAAGAAGAAGAGAAGGAAGAAGAGGAAGAGGAAGAAGAAGAAGAAGAAGAAGTAGAAAAAAAAGTAGAACGAGAAGAAGAACAAGAATTGGTTGATGGAGAGGAAGAAGAAGAAGAAAAAGCAGAAAACAAAGAAGAACAACAAGAAGAAGAAGAACAAGAAGAAAAAGAAGAAGAGGAAGAAGTAGAAGAAAGAGAAGAAGAAGAAGAAGAAGATGAAGAAGAGGAAGAAAAAGAAATAGAAGAAGAAGGAGGAGAAAAAGTGGAAGAAGAAGAACAAGAAAGTGTAGAAGAAGAAGAAGATCATGATGATGATGATGAAGAAGAAGAAGAAGAAGAAGACAAAAATGAAAAAGAAGAAGAATTATAACATGGAGAAGATGAAGAAGAAAAAGAAGAAAAAGAAACAAAAGAAGTGGAAGAGGAGGAAGAGGAAAAAGAAGAAGAAGAACTTGTAGGAAAGAAAGAAGAAGTAGAAGAAGAAGAAGAAGAAGAAAACAAAGAGGAAGAAGAAGACGAAGAAGAAGAAGTATAAAAGAAGAAGAAGAAAAAGAAGAAGAAGAAGAAGAATGAGAAGGAGAAGGAGAAGAAGTTGAGTTAGAAGAAGTATAAAAAGAAGAAGAACAAGAAGAAGAAGTAGTAGAAGAAGAAGAACTAGAGGAAGAAGAGGGTGATTAAGAAATGAAAGAAGAAGAATAAGAAGAAGAACAACAAAAGGAAGAAGAGGAGGGGGAAAAAGAAGAAGAAAAGGAACAATAGGAAGAAGAGAAAGAAGAAAATGAGGAAGAAGAAGAAGATGATGAAGAAGAGGAGGAAGAAGAAGAAGAAGTGGAACAAGAAGATGATGAAGAAGCTGAAGCAAAAGAAGAAGAAGAAGAATAAAAAGAAAAAGGAGAAGAGGAGGAAGAGAAGAAGAAGAAAATGAATAAGAAGAAGAACAAGAAGAAGAAGAAATGTTAGAAGAACAAGACAAAGAAGTAGAAGAGGAAGAAAAAGAAGAAGAAGAAGGAGAAGTAGAACAGAAAGAACAAGAAGTTGAAGATAAAGAAGAAGAAGATGTTGATTATGAAGATGAAGAAGAAGAAGGAGAAGGGGAAAAAGAAGAAAAAGAATTAGAAGAAGAAGAGGAAGATGATGAAGAAGAATAGGAAGATGAAGAAGAAGTAGAAGTGGAAGAAGAAGAAGAAGAAGAAGAAGAATTAAAAAAAGAAGAAGAAGTAGAAAAAAAAGAAGAAAAAGAAGAAGAAGAATATAAAGAAGAAGAAGGTGAAAAGGAAGAAGAAGGATAAGAACAATAACAAGTTGAAGTAGAAGAAGAAGATAAAGATGAAGAAGAAGAAGAAGTAGAAGTAGAAGAAGAAGAAGATGATGAAGAAGAAGAAGAAGAAGAAGAAAAAGAAGAACAATAAGAATAAGAATATGAAGAAGAAGATGATGAAGAAGAATGACAAGAAGAAGAAGAAGAAGATATATAAGAAGAGGGAGAAGAAGAAGAAGAAGAAGAAGAACAAGTAGAGGACGAAGAAGAAGATGAGGAAGAATAAAAATGAGATGATGAAGGAGAAGAAGTAAAAGATTTTTAAGAAATAGTAGTCGTAACAATAGAAGAAGAAGAAGAAGAAGGAGAAGAAGAAGAAGAAGAAGAAGAAGTAGAAGAACAAGAAGAAGGAGAAGAAGAAGAAGAAGAAGAAGAAGTAGGAGGAGAAGAAGAAGAAGTAGAAGTAAAAGAAGAAGAAGATGATGATGATGATGGAGAAAAAGAAGATGAAGATGAAGAGCAAGAAGAAGTAGATAAGGAAGAGGGAGATGTCCAAGGAAAGGAAGAAGAAGGAGAAGAAGAAGAAGAAGAAGAAGAAGAAAAGAAGAAGAAGAAGAAGAAGGAGAGGAAGAGGTAGAAGAAGAAGTAATAGAAGAAGGAGAAGAAAAAGAAGAAGAAGAAGAAGAAGAAGAAGGAGAAGACAAAAAAGATGAGGAGGAGACGAAAGAAGAAGAGCAAGGACAATAGAATGATGAAAATGAAAAAATAGAAGAAGAAGAGGAGGAAGAAGAAGAAGAAGAAGAAGATGATGATGATGATGATGATGAAGTAGAAGTAGAAGAA
>JAIUJO010001921.1:0-10000 GCA_023846275.1 Vanilla planifolia | reverse complement strand
AGATGAAAAAGAGATAGAAGAAGAAGAAGATGATGAAGAAGAAGAAGAAGACAAAGAAGTGGAAGAAAAACAAAAAGAGGAAGAAGAAGAGGGCTAATATGAAGAATAGGAAAGTGAGGAAGAAGAAGAAGAAAAAAAAGAAGAAGAGGAAGAAGTAGATTTAGAAGAAGAAGAAAAAGAAGAAGAAGAAAACTAAGAGAAAGAAAAAGTAACAGAGAAAGAAGAAGTAGAAGAAGAAGAAGAAAAGGAAGTAGAAGAAGAAGTAGAAGATGAAGATGAAGTAGAAGAATAAGTTGAAGTAAAAGTAGAAGAAGAAGAAGAAGAAGAAGAAGGAGAAGAGACAGGAGGAGAAGAAGAAGAATGAGAAGAAGAAGAAGAAGAAGAAGGAGTTGAAGTCGAAGTAGAAGTAGAAGAAGAAGAAGAAGAAGAAGAAGAAGAAGTAGAAGAAAAAAGAGAATATGAAGAAGAATGAGAAGTAGAAGAAGAGGAAGAAGAAGAAGAATACGAATTAGAAGAAGAAGGAGATTAAGAAGATTTAGAAGAAGAAGAAGAAGAAGTAGAACAAGAAAAATAAGAAGAAGAGGAAGAAGAAGAAGAAGAAGAAGCAGAAGAAGAAATGAAAAGGAAGAAGAGGAAGAAGTGGAAGAAGAAAAAGAAGAAGAGTACGAAGAAGAAGAAGAATAAGAATAAGAAAAAGAAGGAGAAGATGAAGAGGAAGAAAAAGGAGAGGCAGAAGAACTAGAAGAAGAAGATGATGATGATGGTGATGATGATGAAGTAGAAGAAGTGGATGATGGAGGAAGAACATCAAGAAGAAGAAGATTATGACGGAGAAGAAAAAGAAGAAGAAGAAGAATAAGAAGTAGAGCAAGAACAAGAAGAAGAAGATTTCAAAGAAAAAGAAGAAGACGAAGAGGAAGAAGAAGAAGGGGAAGATGAAGAGGAAGAAGAAGAAGAGAAAGAAGAAGAAGAAGAAGTGAAACAATATGGAGAAGAAGAATAAATATAAGGACAAGAAGAAGAAGGTGAAGAAGAATTTGTAAAAGAAAGGGAATAGGAAGAGGAAGAAGAATTAGAAGAATAAGAATAAGAAGAAGAAGAAGATGAAGAATATTTAGTTGTTGTAGAAGAAGAAGAGGGAGAAGAGATAGCAATTGCAGCAGTAGAAGAAGAAGAAGAAGAAGAGGAGGATGAAGATGAAGAAGAAGAAGAAGAAAACGATGAAGATGAAGAATTGCACATGAAGAAGAACAATAGGAAGAAGAAAAAGAAGTAGTAGAAGAGGAAATAGACGACGAAGAAGAAGAAGAAGAAAAAGGAGAAGAAGAAGAGGAAGAAGAAGAAGAAGTAGAAGATGAAGAGGAAGAAGTGGAAGAAGAGAAAGAAGAAGAAGAAGAAGAAGAAGATGATGATGATGATGATGAAGAAGAAGACAAAGAAGAAGAAAAAGAAAAAAAGGAAGAACTAGAAGAAGAAGAAGATGATGATGAAGATGATGATGATGATGAAGAAGATGATGATGATGAAAGAGAAGAAGCAGAGGAGCAAGAGGAAGATGAACAAGAAGAAGATGAAGAAGAAGAAGATGAAGAAGTAGAAGAAGATGATGAAGTAGAAGAAGAAGAAAAAGAAGAAGGAGAAGAAGGGGAAGAAGAAGAAGCAGCATAAGAAGAAGAAGAAGTAGAAGAAGAAGAACAAGAACAAGAGGAAGTAGAAGAAGTGGAAAAATAAGTAGAAGAAGACGAAGAAAAAGAAGAAGAAAAATAGTGGAGATAGAAGAAGAGAAGAAGGAAGTAGAAGAAATTGAAAAAGAAGAAGAAGGTGAGATACAAGGGGAAGTAGTAGTAGTAGAAGAAGAAGTAGTAGTAAAAGAAGAAGAAGAAGAATACAAACAAGAAGAGGAGGAGGAGGGAGAAGAAGAGGAGCAGGAGGAGGAGTAAGAGGAAGAACAATAACAAGAAAGAGGGGAAGAAGAAGATGAAGAAGAAGAAGAAGAAAAGGAAGAGGAAGAAGAAGAATAAGAATAAGAAGGAGAAGAAGTCAAAGAAGAAGGAGAAGAGGAAGAAATGGTAGAAGAAGTGGAAGAAGTGGTTGAATAAGGAGAAGATAAAGTTGAAGAAGAAGTAGAAGAATAAGATGAAGAAGAAGAAGAAGAAGAAAAAGAAGAAGTGGAGGAGGAGGAAGAAGAAGAAGAAGAAGCAGATGATGATTAATGAAAAGCAGAAGAAGAAGAAGAAGAAGAAGAAGAAGAACAATAAAAACAATAAAATTAAGAAGAATAAGAAGACAAAGTAGTAGAAGAAGAAGAAGAAAAAGAAGATGAAGAATAAGAAGAAGAAGAGGAAGTGGAAGAAGATGAAGAAGGAGAAGAAGAAGAAGAAGAAGGGGAAGTAGAGGTGGAGGTAGAAGAAGATGAAGAAGAAGAAGAAGAACAAGATGGAGAAAGAGAAGAAGAAAGTGAAGAAGAAGAAGATCCAGATGTAAAAGAAGAAAAAGAAGAAGATGATGAAGAAGATGAAGAAGTAGAAGTAGAAGAAGAAGAAGAAGAAGACAAAGAAGAAGAAGTAGGAGAATAAGAAGATGATGAAGAAGAAGAAGAAGCAAAAGTAGAAGAAGTGGAAAAGGAACAAGAAAAGGAAGAACATAAAGGAGAAGTAAAAGAAGAAGAATTCAAAGAAGAATAAGAAGAAGAAATAGAAGAAGAGGAAGAAGAAGAAGAAGATAAAGAAGAACAGGATGAAGAAGAAGAAGAAGAAAAAGAAGAAGAAGAGGATGGAGGAGAAGTAGTAGAAGAAGAAGAAGATAATGATGAAATGAAAGAAGAAGAAGAAGAAGACGATGAAAGGGAAGAAGAAGATGAAGAAGAAGAAGAAAAAAGAAGAAGAGGAAGAAGAAGAGGATGGATGAGAAGAAGTAGAAGTAGAAGAAGAAGAAAAATGGAGGAAGAAGAAGAAGAAGAAGAATAAGAACAAGAAGGAGAGGAAGAAGAAGAGTGAGAAGGAGTCTAACAAAAGGAAAATCAGAAGAAGTGGAAGAAGAAGAAGAAGAATAAGTAGAGAAAGAAGCAGAACAAGGAAAAGCAGAAGAAGAAGAAGAAGAAGAAGAAGAAGAAGAAGAAGAAGTAGATGAAGCAGAAGAAGAAGAAGAAGAATAGGAAGAAGAAGAAGAAGATGATGAGCAGTAGACAAAGGTGGAGAGGGAGGAAGATGAAGAAAAAGAAGAAGAAGAAGAAGAGAAACAAGAAGTAGAAGAAGAGGAAGAAGAAGAAGAAGAAGAGGATGGAGAAGAAGAAGTAGAATAAGAAGAAGAAGAAGAAGAAGAAGAAGAAGAAGAAGAAGAAATGGAAGAAGAAGAAGAAGAATGAGAAGAAATTGAAGAAGAGGAACAAGAACAAGAACAAGAAGAAGAGAAAGAAGTAGAGACTGGAGGAGAAGAAGTGGAGGAAGAAGAAGAATAAATGGAAGAAGAAGATGAAGAAGAAGAAAAAATACAAGAAGAAGAAGAAGAAGAATAAAAAAAAGAAGAAGAGGATGAAGGAGAAGAAGTAGAGGAAGAAGAAGAACATGAAGAAGAAGGAGAAGGACAAGAAGAAGAGAAAGAAGATGAGTGAGAAGGAGAAAAAGAAAAGGAAAATAGGAAGAAGTGGAAGAAGAAGAAGAATAAGAAGAAGAAGAAGAAGCAAAACAAGGAAAAGTAGAAGAAGAAGAAGAAGAAGAAGAGGTAGATGAAAAAGAAGAAGAACTGGAAGAAGAAGGAAATGAAGAAGAAGAAGAAGAAGAAGAGTTGTATGAAGAAGAAGAAGGCGAAGAAGAGGATTATGATGAAGATTAAAAAGAAGAAGAAGAAGAAGTAGACGAATAGGAAGAGGAGGAATAAGAAGAAGAAGAAAAAGAAGAAGAAGAAGATCAACAACAAGAAAAACAAATAGAAGAAGAATAAGAAGTAGAAGGAGAAGAAGAAGAAGAAGAAGAGGAAGAAGTAGAAGGAGATGAAGAAGAAGAGGAAGTAGAAGAAGAAGAAGAGGGTGTAGAAGAAGAAAAAGAAGGAAAAGAAGAAGGACTAGAATAAGAAGTAGAAGAAAAAGAAGAAGAAGAAGAAGAAAAAGAAGCAGAAGAAGAATTGATCATGACGAAGAACAAGAAGTAAAAGAAGAAGAAGTTGTAGAAGAAGAAGTAGAAGATGAAGAGGAATAGGAAGAGGAAGAAGAAGAAGAAGAAGAGGAAGTAGATGAAGAAGAAGAAGAAAAAAAAAAGAAGAAAAGGAAGAAGAAGAAGAAGTAGTAGTAGAAGTTGAAGAAGAAGAAGTGGAAGAAGAGAAAGAAGAAGAAGAATAAGTAGAAGAAGAAGAAGAAGAAGATGAAGATGAAGAAGACAAAGAAGAAGAAAAAGATAAAGAGGAAGAACTAGAAGAAGAAGAAGATGATGATGATGATGATGATGATGATGAAGAAGTACGAGATGAAGCTGAAAAAGAAGAAGAGGAAGAGGAAGATGAAGAAGAAGAAGATTGGGAGGTAGAAGTAGTTGATGAAGTAGAAGAAGACGAAGAAGAAGGGGAAGAAGAAGAAGCAGCAGCATAAAAAAAGAAGATGAGGAAGAAGTAGAAGCATAAGAACAAGAAGAAGAAGAACTAGAAGAAGAGGAAGAAGAAGAAAACGAAAAATAAGTAGAAGAAGACAAAGAAAAAGAAGACGAAGAAACAATAGAGGAGAAAGAAGAAGAGGAGGAGGAAGAAGAAGAAGAAGATGAGGTACAAAGAGAAGTAGTTGTAGTAGAATTAGAGGTAGAAGAAGAAGAGAAGGAGAAGTAGAAGCAGAAGAAAAAGAAGAAGAAGAGGAAGGAAAAGAAGAAGAGAAAGAGGAAAGAGAAGAAAAAGAAGAAGAAAAAGAGGTAGAAGAAGAAGAATAACAAAAAGAAGAAAAAGTGTTTGAAGAAGAAGAAAAGGATGAAGAACAGGAAGAGGAGGAGGAGCAGGCGGAGAAGAAGAAGAAAAAGAAGAAGAAGAAGAAGGAGGAGAAGAAGAAGAAGAGAAGAAGAAGAAGAAGAAGAAGAAGAAGAAAAAGAAGATGAAGATGAACAAGATGAAAAGAAGAAAAAGAAGAAGAAGAAGAAGAAGAAGGAGAAGGAGAAGAGGATAAAAAAGAAGAAAAGCAAGAATAAGAAGTAGAAGAACAAGAAGAAGAAAAACTATAAGAAGAAGAAGAGGTAGAAGAAGAAGTATAAGAAGAAGAAGAAGTAGAAGAGAAAGAAAAAGAAGAAAAGGAAGATGAAGATGATTAAGAAGAAGCAGAAGATGTAGAAGAAGAAGAAGAAGAAGGTGAAGAAGAAGAAAGAGGAGTACAAGTAGAAGAAGAAGTAGTAGTAGTAGTAGTAGTAGAAGAAGAAGAAGAAGAAAAAGAGGAAGAAGAAGTATAGTAGAAGAAGAAATAGAAAAAGATGAAGAAGAAGAAGAGGAGGAAGAAGAAGAACATGAGAAGAATGTGCTAATGATGATGATGAGGAAGATGAAAAAGATGAAGTTGTGCAAGAAGAAGAAGAAGATGATGATGTACAAAATGAAGAAGAAGAAGAACAAGAACAAGAAGTAGAAGAAGAAGAAAAACAAGAAAAATTAGAAGAAGAAGAAGAACAAGAACAAGAAGAAGAACATGATGATGATGATGAAGATAACAAAGAAGAAGGAAAAGATGAAGTAGGAGAGGAAGATGTGGAAGAAGATGAAGATAAAGAAGAAGAAGAAGAAGAAGAAGAAGAAGAAGGAAGAAAAGAAGAAGAAGAGGAAAAGAATAAGAAGAAGAAGAAGAATTCAAAGTAGTAAAAGAAGAAGAAGAAGAATAAGAAATAGAAGAAGAGGAAGAAGAAGAAGAAGAATAAGAAATAGAAGAAGAGGAAGAAGAAGAAGAAGAAGAAGAAGAAGAAGAAGAAGAAGAGAAGAGTCGGAAGAAGTAGAAGAAGAGGAAGAAGAAGAAGAAGAAGAAGAAGAAGAAGAAGAAGAAGAGAAGAGTCGGAAGAAGTAGAAGAAGATAGAGAAGAAGAAGAAGAAGAAGAAGAAGAAGAAGGGGAAGAAGAGCAAGAAAAAGAATAAGAAGAAGAGGACAAAGAAATAGTCGTAGTAGAAGAAGAAGAATAGGAACAAGAAGAGGAGGAGGATGAAGAAGAAGAAGAAGCAGAGGAGGAGGAATAAGAAGAAGAAGAAGAAGAAGAAGAAAGAAGAGAAGAAGAAGATGAAGAAGAAGAAGACTGAGTTGGAGAAGAAGAAGAAGAGGAAGAGGAAGAAGAAGATGTAGTCGAAGAAGAAGGAGAAGAGGAAGAAGTGGTAGAAGGAGAGGAAGAAGCAGTTGAAGAAGGAGAAGATAAAGATGAAGAAGAAGTAGAAGAATAGCAAGAAGAAGAAGAAGAAGAAAAAGAAGTGGAGGAAGAAGAAGAAGAAGAGGAAGAATAAGAATAAGAAGAAGAACGAGAAGAAGAAGCAGATGATGATGATTAAGGAGAAGGAGAAGAAGAACAATAAAAAAAATTAAGAAGAAAATGAAGACAAAGAAGTAGAAGAAGAAGATGAAGAAGAAGAAGATGATGAAGAAGAAGAAGAAGAAGAATAAGAAGAAAAAGAGGAAGTGGAAGAAGAAGAAGGAGGAGGAGAAGAAGAAGAAGTAGGGGAAGTAGAAGAGGAGAAGGAAGAAGTAGATGAAGAAGAAGAGGGGGAGGAAGAAGTAGAAAAAGACCATGAAGAAGAAAAAGAAAAAGGTGAAGAAGAAGAAGGAAGAGGGGAAGAAGAAGAAGAAGATGTGGAAAGAACAAGAGAGAAGCAAGAAGAAGAAGAAGAAGAAGAAGAGGAAGAAGGACAAGAAGAAGAACAAGAACAAGAAGTAGAAGAAGATGGAGATGAAGAAGAAGTAGAAGAAGATGATGAGGTAGAAAAATAAGAAGGGGAAGAAGAAGATTTTGAAGAAGAAGATTTTGAAGAAGAAGAAGAACAAGAACAAGAAGAAGATGAAGAAAAAGAAGAAAAGATGAAGAAGTAGAAGAAGTAGAAGAAGAAGATGATGATGATGAAGAAGATGAAGAACAAGCCGAAGTAGAAGGAGAAGATGAAAAAGAAGTAGGACAAGAAGAAGGGCAAAAAAAAGAAAAGAAGAAGAAGAAGAAGAAGAAGGAGAAGTAGAAGAAGATGAAGAAGAAGAAGCAGAAGAAGAAGAAGAAGAAGAAGAAGAAGAAGAAGTGGAAGAAAAGCAGAAGAAGAAGAAAATGATCAAGAAGAGGAAGAATAAGAAGAAGGAAGAAGAAGAAGAAGAAACAAAAGAAGAAGAAGAAGAAGAAGAAGAGAGAAGAAGAAGAAGAAGAAGAAAAAGAAGAAGAAGAGGAAGAGGTAGTAGATGAAGTGGAAGAAGAAGAAGAAGAAGAAGAAGAAGAAGAATAGGAAGATGTATAGGTTGGAGAAGAAGTAGCAAAAGAAGAAGAAGAAGAAGAATAACAAGAAGAAGTAGAAGAAAAAGAAGAAGAGGAGGAGGAAGAAGAATAAGAATAAGAAGAAGAAGAAGAATAAGAAGAAGAAGAAAAAAATAAGAAAAAGACGAAGAAGAAGAAGAAGAAGAGGAAGACGAATAAGAAGATGGAGAAGTGGAAGAAGAAGAAGAAGAAGAAGAAGAAGAAGAAGAAGAAGATGAAGAAGAAGAAGAAGAAGACAAAGAAGAAGACTAAGGAGAAGAAGAACAATAGTAAGAAGAAAAAAGAGGGAAAAGAAGTAGAAGAAGAAGAAGAAGGTGAAGTAGAAGAAGAAGAAGAAGTAAAAAGAAGAAGAAGAAGGTGAAGTAGAAGAAGAAGAAGAAGTAAAGAAGAAGAAGAAATCGAAGAAGTAGAAAATGAAGGACAAGAAGAGGGAAAAGAAGGAGAAAAAGAAGAAGAAGATACAAAAGAAGAAGAACAAGAAGAAGATGAAGTTGTTGATGAAGATGAAGAAGGAGAAGAAGAAGAGTAATTAGATGAAAAGGAAGAAGTAGAAGAAGAAGAAGAGGAAGAAAAAGAACAAAAAGAATTAGAAGAAGAAGAAGAAGAAGAAGGAAAAGAAGACAAAGAAGAGGAGGAAGAAGAAGAAAAATTAGAAGAGACAGAAGAAGATGAAGATGAAGAGGAAGAAGAAAAAAAAGAAGGAGAAGAAAAAGAAAAGGAAGAAGAACTAGAAGAAGAAAGATGATGATGATGATGAAGCAAAAGAAGAAGAAGAAAAAGAAGAAGAAGAAGCGGAAGATGAAGATGAAGAAGAAGAGGAAGATGAAGATGAAGAAGAAGAGGAAGAAGAAGAAGGCAAAGAATAAGAAGAAGAAGATGGTGAAGTAAAAGAAGAAGAAGAGGAAGATGATAATAACAAAGAAGAAGAAGAAGAGAAGAAGAGAAGAAGAAGAAAAGAAGAAGAAGAAGTAGTAGAAGAAGAAAAGGATGAAGAAAAGGAGGAAGAAGAAGACGAAGAAAAGGAAGAAGAAGATGTGGAGGAAAATGAAGAAGTAGAAACAAAGAAGAAGAAGAATAAGGAGAGGAAATCAAATGAGCTTGAGAAAAGGATGATTAAGAAGAGGACAAGGAGGAAGAAGAAGAAGAAGATGATGATGATGAGGAAATTGGAGAAGAAGAAGAACAAGAACAAGAGGAAGATTTCAAAGAAGAAGAAGTAGATTCCAAAGCAGAAGAAGATGAAGAAGATGAAGACGAAGAAGAAGAATAAGAAGAAGAAGAAGAATAATAATAATAATAAGAAGAAGATGCAGAAGAAGAAGTAGAAGAAGAAGAAGAAGAAGAAGAAGAAGAAGAAGCAGAAGAAGAAGCAGAAGAAGCAGAAGAAGAAGAAGAAGAAGAAGAAGAAGAAGAAGAAAAAGTAGAAAGCAAAAGCAGTAGCAGAAGCAGAAGCAGAAGAATAAGAAGTTGAAGAAGAAGGAAGAAGAAGAAGTAGAAGAAGTAGAAGTAGTAAGAAGAAGAAAGAAGAAGAAGAAGAAGAAGAAGAAGAAGAAGAAGTAGAAGAAGAAGATGATGATGATGAAGAAGAAGAAGGAGGGAGAAGAAGAAGAAGATGATGAAGAAGAAGAAGAAGGAGCAGGAGGAGATGTAGAAGAAAAAGAAGAAGATGTAGAGGAAGAAGAAGAAGATGAAGAGGAAGAAGAAGAAGATGAGGGCAAAGAAGAATAAGATAGAGAAGAAGAAGAGAAACTGGAAGAAGAAGAAGAAGAAGAAGCAGAAGAAGAAGGAGGAGAAGAAGAAGATGAAGAAGAAGAAGAATAAGAAGGAGCAAGAGGGAGATGTAGAAGAAAAGAAGAAGATGCAGAGGAAGAGGAAGAAGAAGAAGATAAGGGCCAAGAAATAGAAGAATAGAGAAGAAAAAGAGAAACTAAAAGAAGAAGAAGAGGAAGAAGAAGAAGAAAAGGAAGAAGAAGAAGAAGAAGAAGAAGCATGTGAGGGAGGAGGAGGAGAAGAAGAAGAAGAAGAAAAAGGAGAGGAGGAGGAAGAGGAATAAGAAGAAGAATAACAAGCCGAAAGAAGTAGAAAAAGAAGGTTGAGAAGAAGAAAGAAGAAGAAGAAAAAGGAAGAAGAAAGAGGAGGAAGAAGAGGAAGAAGAAAAAGTAGTAGAAGAAGAAGATGAAGAAGAAGTAGATGTGTAGGAAGAAGAAGAAGAAGAAGAAGAAGCAGAAGAAGTTGAAGAAGAAGTAGAATTAGAAAAAGATTAAGAAGTGGAAGAAGAAATAAAGGAAGAATAAGAATAAGAAGAAGAACTAGAAGAGGAAGAAGAAGATGAGGACAAAGAAGAAGAAGAGAAGTGGAAGGAGGATAAGAAGAAGAAAGACAAGAAGTAGATGGAGAAGAAGAAGAGAAAGGAGAAGAAGAAGAAGAAGAAGAAGAAGAAGAAGAACAAGAAGAAAAAGAGAAAGAAGAAGAAGAATAAGATGTAGAAGAAGAAAAGGAGAAAAGAAGAAGAAGAAGTAGAAGATGTTGAAGAAGTGGAAGAAGAAGAAGAAGAA
>JAIUJO010000835.1:30000-32500 GCA_023846275.1 Vanilla planifolia | reverse complement strand
AGAAGGAGGAGAAGAAGAAGAAAGAGAAGAAGAAGGAGAAGAAAAAGAAGGAGAAGAAGGAGAACAAGAAGAAGAAGAAGAAGTTGAATTAGAAGAAGAAGAATTAGAAGAGGAAGAAGAATTCAAAGAAGAAGAAGAAGAGGAAGAAGAAGAAGAAGAAATAAAAGAAGAACAAGAAGAAGTAGTAATAGTAGTAGTAGAAGTAAAAGAAGTAGAAAAAGAAGAAAAAGTAGAAAGAAGAAGAAGAAGAAGAAGAAGAAGAAGAGGAAGAAGAAGTGGAAGAAGATGAAGTAGAAGAAGAAGAACAAGTAGAAGAAGAAGAAGATAAGAAGAAGATGAAGAAAAAGAAATAGAAGGAGAAGAAGTTGAAGAAGAAGAAGAAGAGGAAGATGAAGAATTTGAAGAAGAAGAAGAACACGAAGAAAATTTAGTAGCAGACGAAGTAGAAGAAGAGAAAGAAGAAGAAGAAGAAGAGGAAGATGAAGAGGATGAAGAAGAAGTAAAAGAGGAAGAAGAAGAATAAGAAGAAGAAGAAGAACACGAAGAAAGTTTAGTAGAAGAAGAAGAAGAAGAAGCAGACTAAGGAGAAGAGAAAGAAGAAGAAGAATGAGAATAAGAAGAAGAAGAAGTGGAAGATGAAGAGGATGAAGAAGTAAAAGAAGAAGAAGAAGAAGAAGAAGAAGAGGAAGATAAAGAAGAAGAAGAAGTCGAAGATGAAATGAAAGAAGTAGAGGAAGACGAAGAAGAAGACGAAGAAAAAGACGGAGAAGAAGAAAAAGAAGAAGAAGAGGAAGATGAAGAAGATGAAGCTGAATAAGAATAAGAAGAAAAAGAAGAAGAGGAAGAAGAAGAAGAAGAAGAAGAAGAGGAAGAAGAAGAATAAGAAGAAGAAGAAGAAGATTAATAAGAAGAAGAAGAAGAAGAAGAGGAAGAAGAAGATGAAGAAGAATTAGAAGAAGAAGAATTAAAAAGAAGTAGAAGAAGAAGAAAAGAAGAAGAAGAAGAAAAGAAGAAGAAGAAGAAGATGATGTAGAAGAAGAATTAAAAGAAGAAAAAGAAAAAGAAGAGCATGATGATGATGATAATGATGATTATGATGATGATGAAGAAGAACAAGAAGAAGACAAATATGAAAGAGACGAGGAAGAAGAAGAAGAAGAAGAAGAAGAAGAAGAATAAGTATGAGAGGAAGAAGAAGAAGAAGATGATTATGATGATTATGACGAAGAAGAAGAAGAAGAAGATGACGATGAAGAAGAAGATGAGATAGAAGAAGGAGAAAAGAAGAACAGGAATTAAAAGAAGAAGAATTAGAAGAAGAAGAAGAAGAAGAAGAAGAAGAAAAACAAGAAGATGACGATGAAGATGAAGAAGAAGAAGAACAAGAAGAAGAGGAAGAAGAAGAAGAAGAAGAATGCAAAGAAGAAAAAGAAGAAGAAGAATCAGAAGAAGAAGAAAAAGAAGAGGAAGAAGTAGAGGATGAAGAAAAAGAAGAACAAGAAATAGAAGTAGAAGAACAAGAAGAAGTACAATAAGAAGAAGTTGAAGAATAAGAAGAATTTGAAGAAGAAGTGGAAGAAGTAGAAGAAGAATAAGCATAAGAAGAAGAAAATAAAGAAGAAGAAGAAGAAGTAGGAGAAGAAGAAGAAGAAGAAGAAGAAGAGGAAGGAGAAAAAGAATAGGAAGAAGAAGAAGAAGAAGAATTAGAAGAAGAAGAATTAAAAGAAGAAGAAGAAGAAGAAAAAAAAAAAGAAGAAGATGATGTGGAAGAAGAATTAAAAGAAGAAAAAGAAGAAGAAGAGCTTGATGATAATGATGATGAAGAAGAACAACAAGAAGAAGAATAAGAAGAAGAAGAAGAAGACAAAGAAGAAGAAGAAGAAGAAGAAAAAGAAGGAGGAGAAGAAGAAGAAAGAGAAGAAGAAGGAGAAGAAAAAGAAGGAGAAGAAGGAGAACAAGAAGAAGAAGAAGAAGTTGAATTAGAAGAATACGAATTAGAAGAGGAAGAAGAAGAAGAGGAAGAAGAAGAAGAAGAAATAAAAGAAGAACAAGAAGAAGAAGTAGTAGAAAAAGAAGAAAAAGTAGAAAGAAGAAGAAGAAGAAGAAGAAGAAGAGGAAGAAGTGGAAGAAGATGACGTAGAAGAAGAAGAATAAGTAGAAGAAGAAGGAGAAAAAGAAGAAGATGAAGAAAAAGAAATAGAAGGAGAAGAAGTTGAAGAAGAAGAAGAAGAAGAGGAAGAAGAAGAATTTGAAGAAGAAGAAGAACACGAAGAAAATTTAGTAGCAGACGAAGTAGAAGAAGAGAAAGAAGAAGAAGAATGAGATTAAGAAGAAGAAGAAGAGGAAGATGAAGAGGATGAAGAAGAAGTAAAAGAGGAAGAAGAAGAATAAGAAGAAGAAGAAGAACACGAAGAAAGTTTAGTAGAAGAAGAAGAAGAAGAAGAAGCAGACGAAGAAGAAGAGAAAGAAGAAGAAGAATGAGAATAAGAAGAAGAAGAAG
>JAIUJO010000835.1:10000-15000 GCA_023846275.1 Vanilla planifolia | reverse complement strand
AGAAGAAGATGAAGAAGAAGAAGAAGAAGAAGTAGAAGAAGAAGAAGAAGAAGGAGAAGAAGAAGAAGAAGAAGAATAAGAAGAAGGAGAAGAAGAAGATTAAGAGGAAGAAGAAGAAGAAGAAGAAGAAGAAGAAGAAGAAGAGGTAAAAGATGAAGAAGAAGAAGAGGAAGAAGAAGAAGAAGAATTGGAAGAGGAAGAATTAAAAGAAGAATAAGAAGGCAAAGAAGAAGATGAAAAAGAAGAAGAAGAAGAAGTAGAAGAAGAAAAAGTAAAAGAAAAATTAGAAGAAGTTGAAGAAGAAGAAGAAGAAGAGGAAGAGGAAGAAGAAGAGGAAGAAGAAGTAGTAGAAGAAGAAGTAGTAGAAGAAGAAGAAGAAAAAGAAGAAGAAGAAGAAGAAGAAGAGGAAGAAGAAGAAGAAGAAGAAGAAGAAGAAAAATTAGAAGCAGAACAAGAAGATGAAGAAGGTTTAGTGGTACAAGAAGAAGAAGAAGAAGAAGAAGCAAAAAGAGAAGAAGAAGAAAATAATGAAGAAGAAGAAGAAGAAGAAGCAGAAGTAGAAGAATAGTAAGAAGAAGAATAAGAAGTGAAAGAAGAAGAAGAAGAAGAAGAGGAAGAGGAAGAAGAAGAAGAAAAAGAAGAAGAAGTAGAAGTAGAGGGAGAAAAAAAAGAACACTAAGAGAAGGATGAAGAAGAAGAAGAAGTCAAAGAAGAAATGGAAGAAGAAGAGGATGACGAAGAAGATTAAGAAGAAAAAAAAAGGAGAAGAATTAAAAGAAGAAGATGTAGAAGGAGTGGAAAGAGAAGAGGAAGGCAGAAGAAGAAGAAGAAACAGAATAAGATAAGAAGAAAAAGAAGAAGAAGAAGAACAAGAAGAACAAGAAGAAGAGGAAGAAGAAGAAGAAGAAGAAGAAGAAGAAGAAAAGTAAGAAGAAGAAGAAGAACAAGAATTAGAAGAAGAAGAATTAAATTAAGTAGAAGAAGAGGAAGAGAAAGAAGTTGATGAGAAGAAGAAGAAGAAGAGGAAGAAGAAGAGGAAGAAGAAGAACAAGAAGGCAAAGAAGAAGAAGAAGAAGAAGAAGGAGGGGAAGGAGAAGTAAAGTTAGAAGAAGAAGAAATAGAAGTGGAAGAATTAGAAGAAGGTGAAGAATTAGAAGAAGAAGAAGAAGAAAAAGAAGAAGAAGAAGTAGAAGTAGTAGAAGAAGAAGAATAAGAAGAATTAGAAGGAGAAGAAGAAGGAAAAGTAGAAGTAGAAGAAGAAGAAGAAGAAGAAGAAGAAGGAAGAGAAGAAGGAGAAGAAGGAAAAGAAAAAGAAGAAGAGAAAGAAGAAGTGGAAGAAGAAGAGGAAGAAGAAGAAGAGGAAGAAGAAGATGAAGAAGAAGGATAAGAAAATGAAAGAGAAGAAGAAGAAAAAGAAGAAGAAGATGGAGAAGAAGAAGGAGAAGAAAAAGAAGGAGAAGAAGAAAGAAAAGAAGAATAAAAAGAGGAAGAAGAAGGAGAAGAAGAAGGAGAAGAAAAGGAAGGAGAGGAAGAAGAAGAAGAAGAAGTTTAAGAAGAAGAATAAGAATTAGTAGAACAAGAATTAGAAGAGGAAGAGGAATTAGAACAAGAAGAAGAATAAAAAGGAGAAGAAGAAGTTGTAGTAGTAGATGAAGAAGAAGAAGAAGAAGAAGAGGAAAAACAGGAGGAAGAAGAATAGGAAGAAGAAGAGGAAGAAGAAGAAAAAGCTGAAGAAGAAAAAGAGGAAGAAGAAGAAGAAGAAGAAGAAAGAGATGAAGAAGAAAGGGAAGAAGAAGAAGAAAGAGACGAAGAGGAGAAGAAAAGAAGAAGAAGAAGAAGAAGAAGAAGTTGAATTAGAAGAAGATGAATTATAAGAGGATGAAGAATTAGAAGAAGAAGAAGATGATGAGGAAAAGGATGATGATGAAGAAGAAGAAGAAGGATAAGAAAAAGAAGAGGCAATAGTAGTAGTAGTAGTAGAAAAAATAAAAGAGGAAGTAGAAGTAGAAAAAAAGAAGATGAAGATAATGAAGAAGTAGAAGAAGATGAGGAAGGAGAAGTGGAAGAAGAAGAAGTAGTAGAAGAAGAATTAGTAGAAGAATAAGAAGAAAAAGAAGAAGTAGAAGAAGAAAAACAAGAAGAAGAAGAAGAAGACGAAAAAAGTTTACTAGTAGTTGAAGAAGAAGAAGAAGAAGCAGAAAAAGAAGAAGAAGAAGATAATGAAGAAGAAGAAGCAGAAGAAGAGGAAGATGAAGAAGAAGTAGAAGAAGAAGAAGAAGAAGAAGAAGAAGAAGAAGAAGAATTAGAAGAAGAAGAATTAAAAGAAGAAGAAGAAGAAGAAGAATTAGAAGAAGAAGAATAAGAAGAAGAAGAAGAGCTTGATGATGATGATGATGATGACAAAGAAGAAGAACAAGAAGAAGAAGAAGATGAAGTAGACAAGGAAGAAGAAGAAGAAGTCGCAAAAGAAGTAAAAGAAGAATAAGAAGAAGAAGTAGAAAAAGAAGAAGGAGAAGAAGAAAAAGAAGAAGAAGAAGTAGATGGTGATGAAGAAGAAGAAGAAGGGGAAGAAGAAGATGAAAAAGAAGAAGAAAAAGCGGAAGGAGAAGAAGAAGAACAATAATTAGAAGAGGAAGAATTAGAAGAAGATGATGAAGAAGAAGAAGAAAAAGAAGATGTTGATGAAGAGGAAGAAGAAGAAGAAGAAGAAGAGGAAGAAGAAGAAGAAGAAGGAGAAGTAGAACAAGAAGGCAAAGAAGAAAAAGAAGCAGAGGAAGAAGAAGAAGAAGAAGGGGAACAAGGAGAAGAAGAAGAAGAAGAAAAAGGAGTAGAAGAACAAGAAGAAGAAGTACAATAAGAAGTAGACAAAGAAGAGGAAGATGAAGTAGAAGAAGAAGAATTATAAGAGGAAGATAAAGAAGAAGAAGAAGAAGAAGAATAAGAAAAAGAAGAAGAAGAAGAAGAAGAAGAACAATAGGAAGGAGAAGAAGATTGAAAAGAAGAAGAAGTAGAAGAAGGAGAAGAAGAAGAAAAGGAAGTAGAAGAAGAATAAGAATAAGAAGAAGAAGAAGTAGTAGTAGAAGAAGAAGAAGTAGAAGAAGAAGAAGAAAAAGAAGAAGAAGAAAAAGAAGAAGAAGAAGAAGAAGAAGAGGGAGAAGAAGAAGATCATGATGATGATATAGAATAAGGAGAATTAGAAGAAGAAGAAAAAGATGAAGTAGAAGATGAAGAAGAAAATGAAAAAGTAGAAGAAAAAGAAGAGGAACAAGAACAAGAAGGAGAAAATGAAAATTAAGAGAAAGAAGAAGAAGAAGAAGAAGAAGAAGGAGAAAAAGAATAAGAAAAACTAGAAGAAGAAGCAAAAGAAGTAGAAGAAGAGGAACAAGAAGTAGAAGAAACAGAAGAGGAAGAAAAACAAGAAGAAGAAGAAAAAAATTAAGAGAAAGAAGAAAGAAGAAGAAGAAGAAGAAGAAGAAGATGAAAAAGAAGAAGAATTAGAAGATGAAGAAGAAGGGGAAGAAAAAAGGGAAGAAGAAGAATATGCAGAAGAAGAAGAAGAAGAAGAAGAAGGAGAAGTAGAATTAGAAGAAAAAGAAGAATTATACATTGAAGAATTGAAGAATTGGAAGGAGAAGAAGAATTAGAAGTAGAAGAAGAAGAAGATGAAGAAGAAGAAGAAGAAAAAGAAGAAGGGGAAGAAGAAGATGAAGACGAAGAAGAAGAAGAAGGAGAAGAAGAAGAAGAAGAAGAAGGAGAAGAAGAAGAAAAAGAGGTAAAAGAAGAATAAGAATAAGAATAACAAGAAGAGGAAGAAAAAGTGGAAAATGATGAAGAAGAGGAAGAAGAAGTTGAAGAGGGAGAAGAAGAAGAAAAGAAGAAGAAGAAGTAGAAGAAGAAGAAGAAGAAGAATAAGAAGATGAAGAAGAAGAAGAAGAATAAGAAGAAGAAGAAGAAGAGAAAGACAAACAAGAAGAAGAGGTCGAAGAAGAAATGGAAGAAGAAGAGGAAGATGATGAAGAAGAAGAAGAAAAAGAAGGAGAAGAAGAAAAAGAAGAAGATTTAGGAGTAGAAGAAGAAGAGGAAGAGGAAGAAAAAGATGCCGAATAAGCGTAAGAAGAAAAAGAGAATGAAGAAGAAGAAGAAAAGGAGAAGGAGAAGAAGAAGAAGAAAGAGAAGTCGAAGAAGAAATGGTAGAAGAAGTGGAAGAGGAAGAAGAAGAAGAAGAAGAAGAATTAAAAGAAGAAGAATTAGAAGAAGAAGAAGAAGAAGAAGAAGAAGAAGAAGAAGAAGAAAAAGAAGAAGAAGAATTAGATGAAGAAGAAGAAGAAGAAGAAGAGCTTGATGATGATGATGAAGATGAAGAAGAAGAAGAATAAGAAAAAGAAGTAGATGAAGAAGACGAGGAAGAAGGAGTCGAAGAAGAAGAAGAAAAAGAATAAGAAGAAGTACTAGGAGAAGAAGGAGATGAAGAAGAAGAAGAAGAAGATGATGATGATGATGTCGAAGAAGAAGAAGAAGGGGAAGAAGAAGATGAAGAAGTGGAAGAACAATAATTGAAGAGGAAAAATTCGAAGAAGAAGAAGAAGAAGAAGAAAAAGAAGATGTTGATGAAGAAGAAGAAGAAGAAGAAGTTGAAGTAGAAGAAGAAGAAGAAGAGGAGGAGGAAGAAGAAGAAGAAGAAGAAGAAAAAGAAGAAAAGGAAGAAGAAGAGGAAGAAGGAGAAGAAGAAGAAGAAGAAAAAGAAGTAGTAGAACAAGAAGAAGAAGTACAATAAGAAGTAGAAGAAGAAGAAGCATAACAAGAAGATAATGAAGAAGAAGAAGATGAAGAAGAAGAAGAAGAAGAAGAAGAATAAGATGAAGAAGAATAAGAAGAAGAAGGGGAAGGAGAAGAAGAAGGAGAAGAAGAAGAAGCGGGAGAAGGAGAAGAAGTAAAGGAAGTAGAAGAAGAATAAGAATAAGAATAAGAAAAAGAAGATGAAGAAGAAGAAGAAGTAGAAG